>VUQG01044914.1:67739-84603 GCA_015106755.1 Etia nguti | reverse complement strand
TGAAGCTGTGGATTCAAGCTGTCTCCCCCAGCTCTGTGTGTGTGTGTGTGTATCTGCGTCTGTGTGTTTGTGTGTGTGTGTATGTGTGTGTGTGTGTGTCTGTGTGTGTGTGTGTGTGTGTGTGTGTGTGTGTGTGTGTGTGTGTGTGTGTGTGTGTGTGTGTGTATGTGTGTGTGTGTGTGTCTGTGTGTGTGTGTTAGAGAGAGAAAGAGGAAGAAGGTGAAATGGGTAAACTTAGAGATGGAAGAATAAGTGTTAGGTGTAAAAGTTTATAAACGCGAGAAACCAAGGTATGAGTAAGAAGTCTAAAAATAGAAACAAATCCAAATACATTCAGTTCAGAAACCTGCACAGCACCCCCCCTACACACACACACACACACACACCACACACACACAGACATACCCACACACCCCTCCACACACCTCCCTTCTTCATAACCAAAATGAACTGAGCTCATGCCCACAACTCTTACCCTCATACAAAAGGAAATGCATTCAGAAATGAATCGCTGTCCTCTCTTGCGTGTGATTCACCGTCTCGCTCGCTTTCATTCTCTCTGACTCCTTGTGACTTACATGCCAGTACAGCCAGTGTAGTGCGTGAATATAGCACTGTATGGAACAGGGTAAGTTTATGTTGTATTATCTCTATTTTATCTTGTGTGTTAGAAATGGATTTGGATGCTTTTTGGTTATAGTGTCATGGTGTATGATGCTACGAATATAGTTTTTGAGATTTTGTTTTTATTCGTTAGAAACTAAGAAGCTACCCAACTATAGTTTCTAAGTGAAAACACTTAGTTGTGTCGTATTTTTATTTCTGTGAGTCTTGGTATGTTATGCTCCCGTCTTTTGCTCCTTTTCTGCTAAAGTTATTTTATTCAGCATTTTTCTGAGCAGTGAAGAGAACAAATATTTATAACAAGCTGTCTCCATAACTGCAACAGTTCCTTGGAAAGCAGGGTGTCTTCCTGATCTCATATATCATTTATCATGAACATAAAAGATCTGAAACTAAACTAACCATGGCCACAATGGGTGGTTCGTTCTCAGACTTGGGCAAATGTCACTATGAATTTGACTCATAAACCTGTGTGGGACTTTTTACAAAATAAGTCAGTTAACCATGTGAAGTAGGCTGTATTATTTATAGACACTTTTAATGCTTTTAGATTGTTAGTATGGAACCAGTTCTAATTATTTTATCTGTTAACCTTCAATATGTGCTGTGAGGTGTGTGAGTGTGTGTGTAGGTGTTCACGTAGGTAGACTTTAAACACTTACTACACACAAATGCAAAACATGTCTCGTCTGAAGATACACCGAAATAGAGATTTATTATCACCGTGTGAAAACATATATGATCCCGGTATTGAAACAAAGGTCATTCGCCGTTAGACAGGCAGAGTGAAAGGCTGTCTGTCCACTTAGTGTTTGTACACAGACATGACAGAACATAAGTTACGCTTACTTTCCATGTCTATTTCCTGTCTACAGCTGATGGACACATGATGTGTGTGAGACATGACCAACATGGCCCTCTGGGATAGCTCAAATAATATGTGTAGTATGGAGCCAACAGGTACAGATCACCCACTCAAATAACTATACACAAAGCTCAGTTATACAAATTTAAAACAAAATCATTCAGACTTAAACCCCCAGTGTCTCAACTTTTATTATCAGCTGACGGCTCCCCTACAGTTCCAGAGCCAGAGCTCTACCGGAGCATCCAGGCTGTGCTGCCCAGAGAAACAGACCTGCTGCAGGACTCTGACTGTTTCAACAAAGGTAAAAACAAACCAGAAAAAATTACCTTGTCAAAATAATATCAGATGTAAAACATGTTTGTTTTTGTTTTTTTTAAGAAGTGATAGTGTTTTGTCTGTGTTTACAGCTGAGTCCGTTCTCATGTATAAGATTTCCTACGAGCCACATCATGTGATTATTTCACTGAGATTTTTTTGCTGTGACCCAGTCTGTTCCAGTTTGTAAACTTTTCCACTCAGAGTAGATAATTATTGAAGGCAGTAAGTATTAGTAAGCACAGTGTGGAATGTTTAGCCGTGTCAGCAAAACGATGACTCATTCTGTTGGTAGTCATCAACATCTTTTGGATTTGCACTGGTATGGAGAAAAATTTGACACCTTTGGTGAGTGTGTTTAGTTTCCTGGAAATTTTGCATGTGTTAAAAGCTCATGCGTGCATGTGTGTGTTTGTGCATGTGTGTGCAGGGATGCTGAGATGGACGCTTCATAAGAAGGTTCAAAAGAATCCTGCAAATAGCTTGTCTCTGGTGTGGTTACTGATAAAGGAGCTGGAAAAGGTACTTGATCTCTAAATCTCTGAAGCGCCACCGTTGACACTCTTAAATTACAATTTTAAAAGGAAAACATCACCATAAACCAACAAATGCTGACAGCAAACACTGGAGGTTTTGAAACATTTTTTGCTTCCCTTTTCACACAAAGGAAACTGCAGTCATCTGGGATTCATAGAAACTGAAGCTGGATTATTTTATTGAAATATGTGGCACCCTGTCATATGATGTGTTTTCTCTGCAGGCGGAGAGATGGGACTCTCGCAAATGCATCATCCCATTGCTCCACACGCTGATGTATGCCGTTTTCCAGGTATGGTTTTTGGCTGCCGCATTAGTACTCTGTGAAAAGGTACCCAAGAGCTGCTTGTTTCTGTTAATTCACTTATTTCTTGTGGTCTGTTTGGGTTCTAGAAAGTGAATATAGCTAGCTAAATACATTTAATTAATATGTGTGGTTATTCTTTTCAATATTTACACAGTGATACACTGGCATTCAAAAAATAAAATAAAAACACGCATTGCTTTTAAAGCAGGTAAAGTGGTGTGTTTCAGTATGGTAATATCCGCAGCACCTAGTAGAAAAATTTTGCCTTTTAATTCCTAGAACAAATTGACTCACCCACACTGAGAAAATGACCATTCATAACCATAAAAGAAAAGTGGTAGTTGTAGTTGTTTCTTCTACTTGTATTGTAAACCTTGTGTTTGTGTGTGTGTTTGTGTGTGTGTCTCTTTGGTGACATTCCAGACAGCATATATTCCAGATGAACTCTACAAGCGGGTTTACGACTTTTGTAAGAGACTGCTGACGTTTCCTCACCCCTATTGCACTGTGGGCCTTAGCTACACAAGACAGATAAAAACTGAACGCTTCATTCCAGGTATTACTTCTGACCTTGACGTGCTGATTGAATTTAAAATATGCGGTGACAAGAGGCTTGTATATGTTAGAACAACATGTTTAAACAGCTGCTGAGGCAGATCACTTGGTGGTACGTCGATCCAGGTCAAGGTCAAAATGAGATTGTGCTTTTAAGATTGTGGAACTCACCTCCATTGGACTTAAGATGACTGGACATTTATAAATGTCTCTTTTATGATTATTGCAACCATACAGTACCATTTAATGCTGCTTTAATCTACAGGTCTGATGTATCAGAGGATGGTCATAGCTGAGCAGAGATTAAAAACCGTGCACTATCCCTTCCAGGAGAGGTGAGTTAACTGTAAATAATGTACTTGTTGATTGAGTTAAACCCTTCTAGAACTGAATTTTCAGCTGCCTTCTTTGTTCAGTCTTTAAGTCTTTTTTATTTATTTTTTTAAATATCTGCAGGGTTTTTGTTTTAGCTGAACCAGAGGTCTTCTCTGAGTCCTTGGTGACAGTTGTGTCGGGGGATTTTGAGGTATCCGCTACATCTTCAGGTCAATTTCTAAATCCTCTAGATCACATGCGCAGTGTGGTACAACACTCCATACAGGCTGCTTTAGGAGAAGAGCAGTGCCATGGGCCAAAACTCGCTCAAGCCCTCAAGGTCAGTATTCTTCTTCTTATACGTGGAGTTATGTTTTGTAGCAGTGTAAAGTTAAATGTGGACATTTTCTATATGCCTCACTTGTTTGTTTGTTTATTTTTAATTAATCCTGGTACAGAAGTCACTGTTTCATTTTAACTTCACCATCTAGCTCAAACGTGACTCTGCTTCATGCTGCTGAATGTTGAACTCCCAATATTTTCATAAAATTTGTATAAATTCTTTGCTTTCAGCAAATGTGACTCACCAGTGCTCAGTTTAATATGGACAGATAATGCAAGTAGGCTGGACATAATAAACGATGCTCCCCCACAGTGTGAACACATCCTGGTCCCTCTCCCCACTCATGCAGAATAAATTATCTGAGAATTAAAATTAGTTAAAATTAGTCAGTGATTGGTGGAAGTAAGATCAGATGTTTGGGTAAACATACTGCAGAAAAAAAGATGATGATCTAGCGGAAGCATTGAGGAAGCACTGCTGAGTTTAACACATTCTGTAGGAAGCCATTTAATTATTTATTTTTAATAATAGTAAGTCATAAGAAGAGGATATTCTGGGGTTTTTTTATTAATAAGGAAATTTAAAAGTAAAAAATCATACATGAATATACATTACACTTGTGGGGAGGCTCAAGTCAGTGATGAAGGGTGCACAAAGCAATCATGCGCCTGACCTAGTTCAAGTGACATGCTTGAATCATGTTTCTGTTGGTGGCAAGAAGGTGCTCTTATATAATAGCTGGATTTAAAATCGTGTAAGAGTCATGCCAGACATCATGAATGAAGGGGTGTTGTTTCTGAGCTGCGTGGTGGAAATGTCTCCTGGCACCGGTCCTAAGATAGCACCTCAGTAGAGCACACACAGGGGCAGGCATACACACATTTATGACCTCGCACCTCTTTGCTATGAATACATCATCTGTATATGTTTATTTTCCTGAGAGCGTGTGTGTTCAGCCAGTTGTTTGTCTGTTTTGCAACAGGACATGGGGCAAGAAATTGAGCCATATTTTCAGGAAGTGTTGGCGTTGCTAGAGCAGAGCTTGGAGGAGGGCGTCAGAGGGGAGGGAGGAGTGCTGAGGAGCCGTCTTCTTCAGCTGTACAACAAGATTGTCGCCAGTGCAGACTCAGGTAGGATTTCTCTGAAAAGCAAACGCAGAGCTGTGCCAGACCACATTTCTGTTGGGCAAGGTTGGTCTGTCTGAGTCATACATGAACTTACAGGTTTAGGTAGATATGAAAGAAAGTGGAAGAAGTTCAAGAACCACAGTCACATCAAGAGGCAGAAGCCAAATGGAAAATGAAAAACCAAGAGGCGATAACATCTGGTGTACCTGCTATCTTGATATTAATTGATAAAAATAGTAATTACTGTATCCATGAAGTAGAGAGAAAGTGCACATGCATAATTTATAGTCTTTATAGTCTTAACCACCCTCTTGTAACTATCTTAAGCATGACATCTGCCATCCTGTTTGGCATTCAGGGCTTCCATTTTTCAACCTTGCAGTCAGGGGAGTACTGAAATGCTATAGGCTCTGGGCTTTTTTACTAGAGTAATCTGTGAGTACTTTTTACATTCAGATCAAAAATGGCTGCAGTGTCACATTTCAAAAATCATTGTGGTTGGGAAAAGTAGAGCTTTGCAAGTCTCTAGGGCTTTGTTCTGTTCATGCATGGGTTGTAAGTATAGCAGGAGAATCAACAAAAATGAACGGGTGTAGAAATTATGTTGTTACAAACTGTATGACAGAGGCTCTTCATTTGGTGTGTCCAAAGCATCTCAACATTAAAAGAGCTAAATCTCAGTCTAACCAAGCTGTGAACTGTAAACCAGTCAGTAATGTTCAGTGTTTTTTTCAAGCATTATCTCTGATGGGCATGTTTTATATAACCACGTGGCCTGGATTCATCGCCTGTTGCTAAGATCAAACACGACCTTCTGTTTAGCTGTTTCCCCCATGGCCAATGTGTAAAGTCAGCTGTATGTATTATTAGTATTTCCGGGTATACATTTTTATGACACTCTTTTCCCTGCTGTTATCACATCGGTTTATCTGATGAATCTGCCCTGGGTTCATCACAGCTGGAACACTGAAGGATAGACAGGGGTGTTTACACGGAGGAAGTTGTAGAGTTAGCGAGTGCTTTTTTTAATATTCATTGTGACTGTTTTGGTCTCTTCCTCTCTCTGCTTTCCGCTGTGTGTGTTGCAGCACCATTGTCTGGTGGACCACTATGTGACTGCCCCCTTCCTAACCCAGAGATGAGCTTCCACCTGTGGACAGAGGATCTGGATATTTGTGAGTGTCTCTTAATGCTGGCGGGATTCTAGAGGATGTTGTTGCAAACAGTAAGCTGAGATGAATTAGGCCGAGACTGGGGTGATACACTAAAAATAGAAACTCCAGCATCTGACTTGGAATGTAAATGACCTGAAAAAAGGAAGGAGAACACTCTTCTGAGCACCACTAAGAACTCCCACTGAAAAAAATAGCAATTACAGTCTCTAAAAAAAGATTCACAAATATGGGGAAACTGTAGTTTGTTGAAGATGTGACGTAAAGCAGCATCTGAAGTAGTCATGTGATTGTGTTTAAAGTAGACAAAAGTATGAGAACTGTCAGTGAGTAATGCCGTAAGACCAGCTGTGACATTTATTGAAAGGACTCACATACTGTAGCTCAGCACATTTGAGTGTCTATGACTCCATATGAGTAAAATTATCTGCATGTGCATAACAAAGGTTCAAACTGTTGACAGGGCGAGAGCTGGCCAAGTGGCTTCGATCCAGTTCCATGTCAGACCAGTTCTCCATCATCCAAGAGCAGGAGGACCCTGAGTTGGGTGAATCGCCCATCGACATGATGCCATGTGACATGACGCGCTTTTCCATTATGTCCAATGACAGCGGTATTGAAAGGGACCTGCTGCCCAGCACTGAGCCGTCCCCACTGTCATCTTTGGATGCTGTCAGCATGAGTGGACCATGGGAACAATGCAAAAAGTAAATCTAATCTTTTCTATTTTATCGTAATAACACGTTTCATTGTAGTTTGCATGGTTTAATATGCAGGTTTTGTACTGTAGCATAATGCTACACTCTGTTTTCAATCTGTTATCCAAAGCATGCTTTTGAACCACAGTAGTTCATGTAAGCTGCCCCCAAATTCACGTGAAATAAAGTTATACTTAGAAGTTCTCATCAACAGCACGCATACTGTAGGAAGCTTTCATACAAACATTTAATGCTCGTACCTTCTTGTTCCAGTGAGCAAGACTCAATGAAACTGTCGAGGCGTGGAGGCATCAAAATGAAACCAACTGTAAAGGACAGTATGGTGCTGATACAGGAAAATATGGAGGACCAGGCAAGCCTCACAGGAGCGGGAGGAAGTGGAGGGAGGGGAGGAAGAAGAGGGATGACTTTGCAGAGAAGAGCAGGAAGCAGTGTGATGCACAACCCCTTCTCCAAGCAGCAGAGACAACTTACTGCCAGGATAGTCGTCATGGGGAGCGATAGGGTGCTGGGCCGCCTGGCTAAAGCCTATTACTTCTTCAGGTGAGGGACTACTGACTTCACAAGATGAATACAGTTTTTGATGAAAATGCATTGATAGCAACTGGCCAATTTTGTTTTGTTGCTGTTAGTATTCTAGGTTCTTATGTGGCCAAATATATAGCTTTCATTTATTTGCTACTGCAAGCTGTGGCACCTCATTTATGATTTCTACTACTTTATTACGCTATACTGTAGTCGCTTTCGAGACAGGCTTCAAACCAACAGAGCAAATTTAGCAGTGTCTAAACATATGCAGCTGGGAACTATTTCTTGTGGTTTAGATCTACATGTAGCTACACAGGTTTTATTTCTCATAACTTTACTGGTCAGTATTTGTTTGGGGGGGGGGTTTCTCAGTAGATGAAATATGCAGTACCTTTTTACAAAGAAAAACTAAAGTTAGCATGAGAAGTTCAGATTGTTCAAATAGAGGATATAAGCAGACTGTATTTCTGTGTAATGTTAAATGTGTTTGTTGCAGTATAACAATGACCACTCTTTCAATTTTAGGGAACATATTTTAACTGTTTGACAGTTAAAAAAGCAGGTGACAGCAGGTACATAAACTGAAAAATGAAATGAAATGATGTCATAACAGAAATAGGAAGCTACAGTAGGAGGAAATCTTTACATCAAATCTTGAATTACAATTTGTGTTCACAGTTCTTACTGGTCTATGAATCAAGAGTACTTTTTCTATTGCAGGTATCTAGCTAAATGTTAAAATCCAATTGTGCTCAACACACCTTAAACTCCTCATGAATCTCTGATTTGCTTTTGCAGGAAAAGGGAAGCACGAAGGCTTTTTCTCACTATGAAAGTCAACCTCCAGTTTTACTACATCCCTGTTTGTAGTCCCAGTACTCCCATCTCCCCAGTCAAGGTAAGGGAACTTCCTCTTTTCAGCACACCACTGGTTATTTGGGAAATAACAAACCTCAAAAGATAACAAAAATGAATGGCTTCTGTTTAACCAGAAGATCAGTATGTGAAAGTTCATATTCACAAAGTTTAGTTTATTCTCTGCAGTAGTGGATTGGTGTTGTGATGTAATGAGCCACATTTGAGGTATATATGGTTCCACTTCCATGTTCTTTGTTTGTAGGAAAACCACCAACAATCCAAGGGGGATTCCTGCACTCTTGGTTCCTATTTGAGCAATGTTGACCCATGGTACAACTGCAACATCAAGAGCTTGGGTAGCATGATTCCCAACCTCGCTAAAACGGTACGATAAAGCATATTTAAAAGCAGGGTTTTTGTTAGATACATTAAAATGTATGACTAAATGAGAGTCGAGAATTACTGTAGACAGTGGCAGTATTTGTGTTGGAGTGCTTGAGGTGTAGCACAGGAAATTGCATTACACAACTTACTGTGAGGAAAAGAAATATGTTGATTTCACTGAAACCACAAGTAAAGTAAGCTCATATCAAAGATTTCTTGACACTGCTCTGTAAGCTCAAACAGGAAATAGAAGTACTCTGAAACTGGAAAATGGAAAAGTACTGAACAGTGATATATAGACATGTAAACTACTGTTACAGTTCATTGTTTGATGTGAGTTTGGCATCTGAAAATTCAAATCCCAATGATATTTCGTTGTATTTAGTGACATTTATTTCAGATACAGTTGATGTGAAATGGAAACGACTATGCAGTTACAACATTGTGCAGTCAGGTTAATTTTACAGGTCTTTTGTTTTATCTAGCAACAAGCAAGCAACGAGAGGCAAAAAGAGCCCTTCATCTCTGATATAATTTCCTATTATGTCCGTACTGGCCAGCAGCCGGTCTACTTCGCTATCTACTTTGTTAAGGTAACATTACATATTTTCTTTGTGGGGTTTTTTTTTTTTCTTCTTTTCTTCTGTGAAAACAAAATTAATTCAACGCGATGCATGGAGCATCGACAGTGTCTTTTTAAAAATATAAACACATTTTTAAAAGATGTGTCATTTCCATTAGATCTCATTCAACAACATGACGAAGGAGCCAGTGGAGGAAGTGTTTCTTACCCATCTGGACATGGAGTTCCCTGAATTCAGGCATATCGCTGCATCAGTTAGAGGTAAATTGTTCTTAGAAGTGTTTTTCCCAGTATTCTATGCTTTACTGTAACTGTGCACAGTCAAGTTTAACAACATTCCTCTAACCAAAAAGGAGATAAACACAGGAAGAGCTCGGGGGAGGTATGCGGAGCTATGGTCTCAATGAATTACAGAAAGGTAAATTTCTTTCTTTTTTTTGGACTCCCCTGTTTCCTTCTTGGATTGCTATTAGTGCTAGTTTAGCCAAACTTCTTAACAGTTACCAGAAGATGTGCTGAAAAATTTCCCTCTCCTGATTGCGTAGTTTGTGTTGATGCATTTGTGTGAATGCATAACCTCTCATTCCTGTGTGCGTGTTTTTTGAGTGCAGGTGACATTAAGTGGCCGTGACATCGATGAAGGAATTTCAGTCAGGATGACAGGTGCTCGGATCAATGCCATTCCTTCCAATGAAGCAGAAGGTGCAGAATTTTCTCAATGAGTCATGCTTTCATTAGGAAAAAAAAGTCAATATTTTTTTAAGTTCTATGTTTTCTTATCCTTTATGTCGTAGATCTAAACTGTCTGACACTGATGTTAAACGAAACCTCCGTAAAAACAAAAAGCAACACTGTGGTGAGTTGAGCAGATACCACAAGCATGTTTATATATATATATATATATATATATATATATATATATATATATATATATATATATATATATAATATGTGTTGTCCATATATTTTTTTTACTTTATTTCCTGTGTTTGAGAACTCATACAGAATGCAAATATTTTTTAACAAAGTGCTTTATTTTGCAGGAGCCAAAGTTTCGAACCAGCAACATTAAAATTCGCACTTTGGAGAGACGTTCTTTCACTGTTACACTGGACAGAGATGATTCTAGGACCTACAGAAATGTGCAGAGGTAAAAGAGTGTAGTCTCAGTTGTATTGTCAGGGGCTTTTTTCTGCTTGGTGTCTCATCGGTAAAAGAAAAAAAAAAAAACGTGTGATGCTACATTGCTAACAACTGCAACAGTACTAGTTGGTAAAAGAGAGCTGCAGGTAGTTAAGGAGCTAATTAGTTTCCACGCAGTCCAAACTGATCTCTATGTTAAACATGTTTTTGTTTTAGCATCGAGGTCTCGCCCTGTGTGGATCCAGGATACTGCGTCCAGAAAACAATGAGGTCCAAATACAAGTTGGAAGGGGATAAAGATGCTGGACTGAGCAAGTACATGAACAAAGGACTTCCTCTGCCAATTAATACATTTGCTGGCATCATCAACTGATGTGATGAAGTGACCCCACAGAGACACTTTTGGTAGTTTTGGCAGTGGCAATGACCTTTCTCTCTTTTAAACGTCTAATCCGACACATGAAAAGAAATCACCTCTGAGTCATGATGAGCTGCTTCCGAAACTAGAGTGTCACTCCTTTAGTCTGATATGACTGGCACATTGACTGGCACATTGACTGGCAGTACTTGTGTCAACTTTTGCAGTTAATGAAATAACCTGTAGGCTGCTTTTATAGTCACGGGAAAACATTTTTTTTTTTACTGCAGGTTATGATTAAACCTGACGGTCGTCATTCCTTATGAATATCCTGCTGTGCACACTTTAAAGCAGGCGTTGAATATATGCCAGCTGGAATAATTCCAGAGTACAACGTTGTCTCTGACAGTGGAGAGATCAGCAGTGAAGATCAAGCAAGTAAAAGCACGTGGCTGATGAGTAATTGGATCAACAATTATGTGGCATAATAAAAACTCAGCAATCTGGAAAATTTTGCTTCAAAAAGCTATCACCTAGTGGAGCAGATTTGATTTTGTAACAGTTGCTCTACTTCATAGACACTACCGTTTACTGCTTCTTTGACACACACATACACAAACACACAGAGTATACACACAAGAATGCTGACAAACATGACCTGTCACCTACTGAAATATTCAAATAATTGAAAAGCTGGTACGATGACAGCTGTCTTTTCCTGTTGCTTTTGTCCTGACACAATCTTTCAAATACCTTTTCATTCATGTACGTGTTACATAATGTAAGCTGTTAATAGGGTGCTAATGTTTACCGTAGTTTTTTGGTTTAGTGCTTGGGAACATTCTAGAATTCTAGACTCACACTGTAAAAACTAAAACCATGTGCAATGTCAGAAATTACTACAGAACAAAAACAGCACGCACAGCTACTGTCTACCAAACAGAGGTGAAAGATTATAGTTTGCCTGCCTTTTAATGTACATGACAAACAGCTACACAGTGGCCAGTAAATGTCTCCAGTCTACTGAAGTGTGAAAATCACCCCTAAGCCCAATCCACGTGCTGCACTGTGTTAGATGAAGTCGATAAGTTGCACTAAAACTGCATAATTGTTGGTCAATTTATTTTGGGAACAACTTTGTGTGAGGTGTACAACATGTTACTATATAATTGTAATTACTGTATATGTCACAATTGTAGAAAAATCTGTGTGACATACAGTCATCATATGATATTGTCCGAGTTCTAGATGTATGGATGTTTGAGATCTGACACAATCATTGCTTCAGGTGTTGATGCAAAAAAAGTTGTGTGGCTATAGGTATGAGTCTGGGGGTCAAAGGTCTCAACCTCAGGAAATGGAAATGATGCGTTACTAGGTATGTGGCAAAAAAAAAAATCAAGTGTGTGTATGTGTGTCAAATAGAGTTGCAGGGTAAAATCACAAGTTTGAAAATCATGATATATTTTGCACATTATTTTCTTATATATCATATATTAAGTATGGTTCCAAATGTAATTGTGTAAATAACTGCGATTGTGTAAAATAAATTTAGTTTTTTTTAAACTTGGAGTCTTGGATTCTTATAACAACCATGGGGGGTTTACAGTGTTATGTGCACAGACTGTTGGTCAAAGACTTCCAGATTTAATTCAAGGGATTATACAAAAAGTTTGCATTAACTGTTTAGAAATTACAGTCATTTTTATACACAGAGCCCTATTTTCAGAGGTTCAAAACTAATCGACCATCAGTTTCATGGCCAGCTGAGACATCTTCCCTTGCTTTATTGTGAAGCATTCATTAAAAAAATGCTTTTCACTGTAATTTTAAATATCAGGTCCAAAGAGACATTAAGGAAAGTGAAGAGTGTCACTAAAACTGAAAAAGTATTTTTAATTTTTTTTTTAAAACAGAGAGATAGTTAAAATTTTAGGAGTGGTCAAACCCACAACTTGAAAAGAATAAATGCAATGGCCAGCTCAGCAACACCAAACACCCTGAAAGACCACAAAAGGCAGCTGAAGTGCATGATGAATTATTTCCATGGTTAAGAAAAAAGACTTTATAGCTTCTAAAAAAAAATCAAGACGAGGAGGAGGTAGGCATATCATTATCTAAGTACAATCAAGAGACGCCTTCATTCACGAATGAATGCCTTCATGGAAATACACAACAGGGTTCACCAGGTGAAAACCCCTGATCATACTCAAGAACAGGAAGACCAAATAAGAATTTAGCGGAAAACATAACATAAGCATAACATACTCTGTGTTAGGTCATGGGCTTGTATGCCTGTCAGTGGAGTTTCTCAAGGCGGTGAAATGAAATATTCTTCAATTGTCAAGTCAGTCACCTGATGTCAGCCAAACACAGGGCACTTTTCTTTTACTGAAGACAAAAACGAATGCAGAGTGAGCCACAAACAAGCATCAGCTGAAGGTGGATGCTGCAGAGAATCTGAAGGGAGGAAACACAGTCATTCATTCCAACTGATTTTTACCCCCAGGAAATAAAGAAAGAAATAAAAATGATCCTTGCACTTGAAAGTATGTTTGCTTGTCCAATTAATTCTGAGCCTCTGAAAATGGAGAACTATTTATGGAAACTGCTGTAATTCCTAAAACATTCAATTTAATCTAAAAGTCTGCACTTCAATTACATATTCATTGTTTTATTGTTAAACCCACTGTGATGGCGTGCACAGGCAAACAAATTGGGGCTCTAACTGTAATTGAATCCGTGTGCCACCAGATGCCGCTATTTATTTGCTATCAAATCCGCGTTTGCGTTGACCAGGTATTAACACTAGCAGGCTGCAAACGCGCACACGCACGCACGTACACACACGCTCACCGTCACCTGTCGGAGCGGGTGGGGATCACTGGAGCATCTCGCTGTCTCTGCCTCAGCAGGTTGTTGACTGACTGGCGATGACTTAATGAAGCACAGCAACTGCGAGACCCTCCCCTGTAGCTGTCTTTGCTGTTCCCCAGCCTCTGCGATTGGAAGCACACAGAGAATAGAGGAGCAGCTGTTGGACCGATGGATAAGAAGCATCAGTACGGTTCACTGGAGCGCACTGAATGGAGCAGAGACACCCACAAAGCAGGTTATCTAATAAACAATTGCTGGTTTATAATTACTTTTCCATAATGTCAAGTCACGTTTAAATGACGTCTTAAGTATGTGTATGTGTTTTTTAGTTCTCTACAGTATCACTAAATTCTGTGGATTCTGGTTTCAGTGTGAAATGTTCTCATTAGCATTGCATTGCTACAAATAGTGTCTCTTGTCTTAACTGTTTGGTGAACTTGTAGTGACCTCATTGGCTTTCTACACAAACAAAAAAGGGAAAAAACATATTTGGATTATATGTTGGCATAAAGTAAATCAGCTTAATAGTTTTAATGTTTCGAGCATATTAAAAAACAACAGTAGTAGTAGGCCTCCGACAAACAGCACTGTCTTTAAATATATTTATATCGTTTTGCGTTTATTAGTACATACTTTCCTCGTTTGACAAATATGGATTATGTAAAGTTTATTTCTTGTGTTTATACAACTATGTAATCTAAATGTATGGGAAAATTTGTAAAACACATAATAATAGGTCCTAACAATTAATTTGGAGCGTTTTCAGCATTGATAGATCAGATCAATGGATTTATCCAGTAGCAGAACAAGCTGCAGCTCAGAAAATGTCAAGAATCCACAGGTGTCTATTGAGTGTGTGTGTGTGTGTGTGTGTGTGTGTGTGTGTGTGCCTGTTTGTTTTCTTGCTTGATTAAAAGTAAGGTGAGGTTACTTAGAGACCAGCTATTCAAATAAGGAATAATGGCCCACGTGTGGGTCTTGGTAGGACACTGGCATCACCTATGGCTTAGTAACTAAAAAGATAACTAATTTACGCCTCTTTATGACATTATTTGTATTAGACAGATTACATTTTCTCAGCAAAATGCCCACCAGTCGGTCATGCCTACAGGTGCCTTGATTTGTCTGAATAACAGTCTAATACTCAAATAATGAATGAAAAAAGGCAGAAAACAGTGGAAATTTATTTTTAAGGAAAGTGACTTTAACTATTAATTAGCATCATTTTTATTTTTTAAAGTGTAATCTTTTTTTTAAATGCAGACTCTCTGTTAAGCCCGCTGTATGTTTTTCCTCTACACTAAATGATTAGTGTTTTGCCTCCTCCGTATTTGCCTTGGGGTCTCTAATCAGGCTGATCTGTCTGTCAGTGTGATGGTTTGCCTCATTAGGCACAGAACGTATCAGGGCAGTGTAAGAGAGAAAGTTGGAGTCAAAGAAAAGAGTAAAACTGAGCTCCTAATTTAATTCACATCTTTAGGGGTTTGGATGAAAAGAAGGGCAGGGCAGAGTAGGAGAGATACAGAGTGAGGCGAAGCAAAGGCAGATGAGAAACACTAACAGTGAGAGTGAGAGAAAGGAGAGAAGGTGTAAAGGAAGTCTAGTGATGAGTCATAACTGCTCAGTGGCAGAATTACTTGTCTTAGAGAGCCTTTGCAGCAGAGCATATTGTGTCTAATGATATAATTCACAATGCAGATGGCTTTATGTTGTTAATGACCCATGTAATAATAGATCTGACCCCAGGATACAATACAGTGTTAAAAACAGATGGGAAAATCCCTATTCATAGTGACAGAAATATTTCCATGGTTAAGAAAAAAACTTCACAACATTTAACCAAGTCAAGAGGTGGACGTACCATTATTGTAAAGGCCAACAATCATGAATGGAAATACAGACGGTTTACAACAAGGTGCAAACCACTGGTTATATATAAGAACAGGAAGACCAAATTAGGCGTTGTCAGGAAAAAATGTAAAAGATACTGCGCAGTTCAGAAAATAAGTCATTTTTTTGCACTATAATGATGCAAAGAGAAAAGTATGCAGAAGCAGAGAAACATCCAAAGTATACCACATCATCTGTTAAACATGTTGGAGGCAGTGTTATGGCATGGGCTTGTATGATTGCCAGTGGGAGGAGGTCACAAGTTTTTTTTGATGATGTGACTCCTGACAGAAGAAGTGGGATAATTTCTGAAGTGTACGGGGCTATACTCTCTGCTCAGATTTGGCCAAATGCTTCTAAACTAATTGGGCAACACTTCACAGTCCAAATGGGTAATGACCCAAAGCATACTACAGAAGCAAGCCAAGAGTTTTTCACGACATCAGGACACATTATAGTGTTTAGCCCAGATTGGAAAATCCATAAGCGTATATAAAAAGAAGCTTGTGCTAGTTTTTGAGTTGGGATACACGTAGTTAATCCTCTGTAATATTTATCTTCAGAGTGGCTGCGATGTGTTTTTGAGTCAAGTCAGTCTTTATTTTTGTAGAATATTTTAAACAATGTCAGCTGACCAAAGTCCTGTACATACTATTCATACATCACTACGTCAACAGTAAATATGCGCTAAAAATGATCAAATAAAGTAAATAAGACTGTGTTAATACAAGTCAGAGTACCCTGTTAAAATAGAACTGAAAGCGAGTGAGAATAAGTAGGTTTTAAACAGCGTTTTAAAATTACTGAGAGACTGGGAAGCTCTTATGAGTGTAGATTTCTGAAAGTTCAGCAGAGTAGTGAATGTTGAAACACTGCTATTCATTTATGTAAAACCCAGGTGATTAAATACCGTCCTGTGTTTTGTTAGCGACTATTTTGTTTTTCTTTCACTTGCCTCTATGCCACAATAACAAACTTTTTAATCCCCATATCTTAACCTTACACATCGCATCTGAGAACCAAAACTGAACACTTACCTACACCTAACTGAAACCTAAACCAAAACCCCAAAACTAATCAAAACTAATCCTCTGATCATGCCACAATAAACCTTTCTGACTTAAAGCTAATGGCCTCGTGTCAGTTCCCAACACGTTCTCACTCCCATGTGACAAATCGTCGGTATGTTACGCTTTCGGCCACTGAACGCGTTCCTATGTTACGCGTTCGGAAGCAGCAGGAAACATGAGAACCGTTTGGGCTGAATCTACACATGTACATTTGTTTTACTTTCTCATCATGAATCGCTTTGGAAAACACTATCTAAAATGATTAAGGTTGTGGTTAAGGTTAGGGATAAG
>VUQG01044914.1:56014-67719 GCA_015106755.1 Etia nguti | reverse complement strand
CCGGGAGCGTCATTCTGTTGGATTCCATCCACAATCGGGCGCGTATCATAGGGACGCGGAAGGTTACCTTTCGCGTTCCCATGGGACGCCTCGGGACGTGACAAATCGTTGGTATGTTACGCGTCGGGAATGAGAATGCTAGCAGTGCTAAATGTTTGGGAAATGCACACGCTGCTGTGACTAAATGTGTTCCCGTGTTGAAAAGATGAAAAAAAAAATGGTTAAACACTTAACATAAGTCTACTCCATTCTTTTTACAATTCAATATCACCTTTTTACAGAGGAAATTTGATGTCTGTAATTTTGATAACAAGAAGAGCACAGTTGACACAGCAGGTAAAGAGACTGAAGCAGATTGCTTCAGTTAAACACTGATTTCCCTGCGCTTCAAGTGTTTGCGATAAGCTGAGCTAATTGCCTCCTGGCTCCAGCTCCATAGACAGTCATTAGAGTAGTTCTTATTCTCTATACTTGGAAATAAAGTGAGAAAGCACACTGGCTCGAAGGTCAAAATGCTTTTTTGAAATCTGATGACAGAAATTTCTAGTTTTTACAGTTTTAAAGTAGGCCTGTAGTCACCCTGAAGTTGGAATTTCTATTCTGCTTTTTTGTCAGGCTAGTGCAGAATAAGCGTTTTCACTGCACTTTGAACCTAGACAGCTCTGCTCCCCCCCAGGGCTAATTGAGGCTTGAATAGAGACTCCATACTAAAGCTCCACTAAGTAATGGTGTGTGTATAGAAAGACTTTAATGGCCTCAGGAGGAAACGGGGACAGACTGTCAGAAGTGGTATCTCGCTGGCTGTGTTCCTCTCAGCCCATAATGTAAGGCTGCTCTCTGCAGAGAAGTGACAGGTGTCCAGCACCGCTACACTGATAAAAGGAACAACTCAAGACAAGAGGTGACCTGCTTCAGTTATAAAGTCACAGTAGCTGTCATCGTCTGTCTTCAGCCATCTGCTTTTAAAAAGGTCAGCTGAGATTTTGTATTAAGTTTTTGCCTGTGTTTTCTGATCTACATGGCTGAAATAAATGTTTTGATAGAAATTTGTTGCAGTTTAATGTTTGATTTAGCAGCTGCTTATTGGTTGAGTTCAGTGAAGCTGTTTCTGCTGCTCACAGTGTACAGCAGCTGCTCTCTGTGAAATACTTTGATGTCTTTTTGTACCACACAAAATTTTCTGGATGCTTTGGGACAGATTGTGTCTATTTTCAGCAAGTGTTGCAAATTTGGGTTAATGTTTTAACATTTTAATTGATTTCTTGTGATGAATCTGGAGCCTGGCAGATGTCGGATTATTTAGACCGATACCTATACCGATATTTTTTGATTTAACAAGCTGATATGTCGGCCAATTACTTTTTTCTTTCAGACACATGAAAGCCAACATTTATTATGCCATTTATGACTCCTTGCTAAGATATTATAACAGTGCAGTTCAAAAATTATCTTGTTTTATTGTCACAATAAGTGCCTCTTTAAGCTCTGCGACTTTACTCAGACCAGCTGGTTGTTATATTTCCACAAGTGTGGCCAACAAGGAAGTTGCAGAACACCCTCTGGTGGGCAAACTATGCAATATAAACACCCTTAACACGGTTTTCCTCCCCAGCCGTTCTTTATTCATTTATTTTTTATTTATCAGCCTTTAGGCTCATATTGGAAGTCATCAAGGATCTCTGTGTTACAAATGACTGTTTAACTGCTTCAACGCAAATATCCTTCGTGCACATACCACAAATTCAGCATGTTGTAAAAATAATTTGCGAATTGTTTCATTGTTCCTATTAGCGTTCATTGTAAGTTATTTTGTGGCCGGTAGTTAATTATTAAATGTATTTTAAGCACAGCACACACAGAAGTATTTAATGCTGTGTGTGTATAGTCTATGCAAAACAACAATATCACATAGTCATATACCTGCAGATTTTAAATTTTAATTATGAACAGCACATGTGCAAATTATAAAAACAGGCAACCGCAAAATTAAAAACAATATGTAATATTAATAATAAACTTTAAAGTTAACAACATGGAACAGAATGTATATTTTTTTTCTCTTTATGCATAGGGACAGGCAGTTAGAGACTTTATGAAGTCTTTGTACAGCACAACATGGCAGTGTAAACAAAACTGCAGTGGAAGGGGTTGACATCTATACTGCCTTACTTCCTGGCCTACCCCATCATGCAATTAAAGTGTTTGTGTGTATGCACAGTTATGTGTGTGTGGGGGCGACAGCCATGCAAGTTGTGCCAGCTGCTGACACATGGTAATTTGGCTGTGACACTCTGCTCTTCTGCTCATCTAGCAGCAATTTCTGCTGCAGCTGTTTATACAGTTTAAAATGCAAATTCATGTGCAGTTATTGTTCTGAAATGCCACAGTAGATCATCTTCAAAAGTGTGCACAGGCATCACCGATCTGTGTGTAGCATTATTTAACCAACTGAAGAGTCGATAATCTAAATGCATTGTTAGGCATGTTGTGTTTTCTTCCAGTGTGTGGACTTTTGTCCAACGTTCAGAAAGACTAAAAGCTGTCTCTCACTGTCTCTCTTTCAGAGGACGACGTGGTGTCCATGGCAGACTCCACCATCACCGCGGATGACATCGAGGGGGAGCTCTTTAAGATTGAGAGGATCAGGGATGTCCTGGTTAGGAGAGAGTCAGAGCTCAGATACATGTGAGGACTTAAAAACACTGTTGAGCAGCAGATTTGTTTGCTGTGGGTGTGAAAATTCATTGCTTGTTAGATTTTAGTTAAGCTGGCAGATGACTTATTTTGTCAATATTATTATGCTTAAATTTGCACAACAGAAGGTAAAATGAATGGATGAAAAATTGAGATACAACTGTGTTATTGTTAATCCTTACCACTAGGTGTGTAAAAAAGAAAAATTGGACCTTACAATTGAACAAGGAGGGTCGTTTTTTAAACTAGATAATTACACTGTGTATAAACATCATTTAAGCCTATAAAAACCATGTAAAGTTATTTATGTACGTTTTGTTTTGTACATCGTGCCACAATTTCCACCCAGAGCAATCACTAATTCAAGAATGTGCACTTTCTGTATTCTGCAAGGCAGAAAATAAGAACAAGAAGGTTGCACGCTGGTGCATGAGTGTAAATATCCATCTTAGGCTCAGCTCACATTTCAGAAGCTGCACAGCTTTGAAATTTGTCCACCTGAGATGTGTTTAGGCTTACCTTTGAGCGTGATGTTGACTTTGTTATCATGCTAATGTTACGTTAACATGCATATGTAATCTTTGGCCTATTTTTCCTGATGCATAAACATTTAAAACCAAACTTCCATGGCAATCTATCCAAATTTATCCTTCAAAAGTGGCTTAAAGAATAGACTGATTCATGGAGTGGCATGAAAACTACAATTTACTAGTATTTTAAATTAGATGTGTATATGTAACTTTGATGAAGAGAAGTCAGCTTTGAAACTTGGATGACTGTGTACATTTTTAGTTTAGATGCTTCAAATGCACCTCAATCTTATCTGAGATCGATCTTTTGATTGTCTACATCAGTCCTGGAGGGCAACTTGTAGACTCTGTAGTAAATCTGAATAAGATAAAGGATTCAGAGTTTTTAATAAGTGCAGTAATTAAATCAAACAACCTATAAAATATGCAGTGATGCTTTCCCTATTAAGAGCAGTGTAATCATTTAAGACATGTTTCAGAAATAAAATCTCAAGCATAATTGCTCTCTAATTTTTGTCCGTAATTCCCTTCACCCACACCCCAAACTGGCCCCCATTAAAATTTGAGTGGGTCCATTACAGCTTCCAAATAATTGGATAATACATGGATATTTATTCATTTACTCCTCTGGAAGATAGGCAGTTGCCCTGCTCAGATGGCAGGGGGAATGCGAGGAGTGACGTGTGTGGAGTAGCAAGCAAGAGTCAAGCAAATGGGAAAATGGGAGACTGAAAGACCGAAAGAGTGGATGAGGAGGAAATGGAGACTAGAGTAGCAATCTGAAGCAGCTTTTTCCAGGGGTCTTCCTGCAAACAAATACCAGGGGTTTTTTTGTCTAGTAAGTCAAGTTTCTATTCCAAATCGCAATCTCTTGGCCATTGGCCATTTCCTCAGATGCTCATGTAAGGATGGGATCTGACATGACAGGTAGTGTGGCATTGAGTATCTTTTTCTAATGACAATGATGAATGTGTGTAATATGTGTGAGTGTGTGTATAGGCTTTTCTGAGCCTGTATGTGTGTGGTTCTTAATAAAAGTCAGTTCATAGGATATAGAGTTCATGCGATGGCCTCTTGCTTGACTAGCTTGACAAGCAAGGCACGAAGGGGCTTCCATCCCTCTTCACTATCAGTAATGATCCACTCACACTGATTCTGTGAAGGGTCATTGAAAGAGAGAAGGGCTATCTGGCTCAGACCTGCTCCAGGGATTTCTGCTCAGAAAAGATTGTGTCCCCTCCTTTGTTAAGGGTCATCCACAGGGTCTCATAGGGGTTGAGGCCAGACGATAATGATGACCACATTATATTTCTATTTTTCATTTTATTGACATGGCAACCAGGGATTCAGTAGTGTTTCATGCATGGTGAAGATTTTTTTTGTTTTTTGTTCAGCAGGCACAGTTCTTTTTATTTTTTATCATGACAGAAAATGGTTGCTTAAGAAGTCCATATGTCTTGATGAGGTAATTATCTCATTTCCCAGTGAGATGGTAAGTATGGACAATGCCTCCTTCTTGCTGATGGTAATGATGGTAATGGCCTTGCTGAACATCATGAACAATCAGGGGCACGATGAAGGTTTATGCACAAACTCTGGAGAGCCTGGAGGATTTTGCACTGAGTGCTTGCTTTTACTCCAGAGACACTATCAGTTTCAAATACCTGTTTGCTGCTAAATGATGATGTAAAGTCCCATTAGTAAGCCTTTCTCTGACTGAATTAATCAATTCTCTTAGTCACAAGTCTTTATACCAGGCTACATGAGAACTGTATTTGTCTAATAAGCTCTTTAAGTGGGTTTGTCTTTAAATAATATAACCCTAACCCTTATACCCTGGCATACTAATGACCATGAATTCTATTTATTAATAATATATATGGATAAAGCAATATGAATGTGAAAAAAACAAGAAAAAGCCTTTAGTAAAAAACAAAATATGTTACTGACATTAAGTGCAAAGTAATGTTGGAACATGTAACGTATACAGTGTTCTGATTTTCATCATCTGCAGTGCTTACATAAGTGCTCCTTTTTCTGTTTATGTGTGCATGTGTTTCTTTTATGCCATCTGCCTGAACAGGATGGATGACATTCAGCTGTGCAAAGAGATTACTCGTCTGAAGAAGGAGCTTCACAAATTAGTGTCCATTCCAGGTAGAAGTCCTTTGGGTGTTTATGATTGCTGCTATTGGACCAAAACAAACAAACAAACAAACAAAATCATTATGACATATTGGGGAATAGCTTTATTCACTCTGTTGCCAAGAACTGGATGAGTAGATCAATTCCACTCCCACACATTTGGAGCTGGAGCCAGCAAGTGCTTAGCTATGTTAGCATAAAGAGCCAGAGCAAACAGCTGGACAGGCAATTTCTAAAATACATGCCTTATCCAAAATCATCGGTTTGATTATGGCTTAGTATAAACAAATGGAAGTAAACAACAGAGATGTAAAAATAATTATGGACATCTTATCCGACTCTCCAAACCTGCTCTGCAGTGCTGTTTTTTTTATTAACAGATGAAGCAAACAATAAATAAATTAGTCACTGATGGTTGATCAAGAACTCAACTAATGTTAGGTGCATTGTTTTAAAGAGTTTGATAAAGTGTTTCCTTTGCTTCTGGTCTTTATACTGAGCTGAGCTAATCACATCCTGGCGTGTTCCATACGTTTCATCTTAACTCTTAACTAGAAATGATTCAAGTCAACTGACGGATCAACCTATATTTTTGCATGTGCGTTATTATACTTAGCTGTTCATTCATCTGTATGCACAATCAATAACATATTACCTAAAGCAGCTAATGTGGGACATAGTCCTGATGTCCTCTTCTTTTGTGCTTTTCCAGATAATGACAAGTCCAATGATGACCGGCAGAAGGAAGAAGAACTGCTGCAGCAGATCCAAAAGCTGGTAGAGACCAGAGATTTCCTCGTGGATGACGTTGAATTTGAACGTCTCAGGTGTGCTTTTATCTAGATGATGTAATGATTTACAGATGGCCTAGACTGGAGTTCTTTGGTCATCTCCACACATGAAATCTGAGTGAATCATTAAAAATGCAGTCCTAATGCACATGCAGTTCACATACATTACTCTTGCAGTCTCATGGAAGTACGTGTAGGGAAAAAAGCTCGATATGGGTTTTTTTTCTCATCCCTCCTTAAAATCTTTATAATGACTGATAAGCCACAGATTCGCTCGTCCTCAGTAGTCACTAATGCTGATAAATTTTTCTCTCAGTTCAGCACCCAAAATATGCATGTCTCCAAAAAGGAGTTCTTTTGCTCCCCATGAAAAAAACCTGGAATGTTTCCTCGGGCGCAGTGCTGTGAGAGAGGGTCCCACAGAGTGCACAGCAGAGAGCCATTTCAATTAAAGATGTGTTAGGGTGCATCAATGGGCTGTGCAAGGGGAGCTCCTGCTGAAAAGAAAAAAAGAAAAAGGTTTAATGAGCCAACTGATGGGGAAATGACACATAGTGCATCATCATTGCTTATTACTTTAAAGCAGGCTTACCATAGGCCAAATGTGTAGTATGTGCTTTAAGGACAAATGCACCTAAACTGTCCATGTTGTTTTTGAGATCTACTGTAACCAACTTCCAGTTTGTCAATTTTTGCAGCAATAGAGAATAAATGCATCTTAAAATGTTGACCCAGATGCTTTGCTGTGAGGATGAATTTGCTACCAGAGTAGCATATTCATCCTCACAGGTTCAAGCATTTCACATTTAATTTGCATAGCTTTAAATCTAGCGTTGCCTGCGAGTGGACAACCACGTGTAGCATAATAAGCATGTTTTCTAGGTTTGATCTCAGAGTGTATGAAGCACTGTTAGTTTGTCTGAGCAGCGCTTTCTGTGGCAGCTGACGGCATGCTGTGAAATAGCCGCAGGGCTGCTGGGAAGGTGAGAACCACAAAGAAGGAGAACAGCAGTGCGTTAATGGGTGGAGAGGGGAGAGGATGCATGTGACAGCGCCCAAGGCCACGTTGTCCATGCTCATAAATATAAAGCTCTCTCTTCTGTTATTTTACTTTACTTTTTTAAAATCAGGACTGTTTATCACAGGAAAAGTCTCTCTGTGGTCTTTACCCGAGAGTTTTTATCTTTGAGACACATTAATACGTTTTCAACAGAATATAATGCATTAGATATCACTTTAAAATACATATGACATATATCCATATACAATAAACACTGCAAGTATCCAAATTATATACACTTATTTGCGTCGGGGGCTATGTTCAAATAACACAAAATGAGACTGCGACATTCACTAATATGCACTAAGCGTATAGAAATCTTTGCCAGGAAATCTTAACTGCCAGAGGTGGATTAGCTCACTTATCTAGTGGGTGTCTGGGGAGGATGTTTCATCTCTCTGCTTTAGTAAAAACCAACGTTCTTGATTTTTAAGGACACTTCGGATAATGAAAGAATACCTGTGGAAAAGATTTTCTTTTTAATATTTCTGGAACAGGGGGGAAATTTAGGTCATAACAGCTTTGTCATTTTTTAGTGTTTCACTTTGTAATTGTAGTATTCCATATGTATTCATTTTTACAGGGAGAAAGAGGAAGATAAAGAAATGGCAGATTTTCTGAAGTCCAAATTCCCAAGAAATTTGAAGAAGACAGGTATTCAGTCATGAAAGCTGAAATGTCTTTCATGAAAGTATCCACACATAACTACATAAATACGACTAATAAAATGCAAAATGGGTGTGCTGAGACTGTGCTTTAGACCTGACTGAAAAATGTATGTTTTTATGTTCCCAAAAAATTGATTCTGGTCATCTGGACGCAGCGTTTTCAGTGTTTGAAACATTTCTTCACTCTTCCAAGTGACGTCTTCAGTCTTAGCTAGTTGGGGAAACCTGCATTCAGCTGTCACTTGGGTGAGTGACGAAACATTTCGCTACATCCAGATGAACAGAGTCAATTTCTTGGGGATTTCATTCGTTTGATGATTGAGCATGCATCAGGACATGTATTTATGGTCTTTGCCATAAAGGCATTAATTATTAGTATACAGTGAGTCATCTTGGTGTGTGTATGCATGTGCACACACATGTAGCTGTCTTTTGCAATACATAAATACAACACCGTTCATTGTGCCGTGTTACAGGTGTGCCAACCAGAAGGGCACCAGCCAGGGCTCAGCAGACATCTTCGCCCTTCACCAAGACAGGACTCACCCTCCTGAAAGAGTGCTGTGGCTTTACGTGCTCCATCATGTAGACTAAAGCCAAATTACAGCGCTCCTCTGCAGTGCTCTTCCACAGGACTCCGTTTTTCCACTTTTACCTCCAAGAAGGACTTTAAAGCATGGGTCGAGCAATGACAGTGTAGTGAGCTATCCATCCCAGGAATTCAGGAAGCAACTTCATCTATATTTATTTTATTATTAATTTATTAGCTGTGTCTTGGCTTTGCAGGTCAACCCAGTGTATTTGTATCTATTTGTCATTTTCACATAGGGTTTGAAGGACAGAAACCAAACAGCCCTGGTCATTGTAAGTAAGTTAGCTACTGTGGGCTATTGTAGTAAGTTAACTACTGTAGCCCACAGGTTTATATCTGGATGCTTCACTGAACTATGATTATTGTCATCTCCTCAATATGTGTGCATGAGTCAGCAGGATTCTAAACACCACTATAATGTTATTTGCATTATGAACACTACAATAATGAAGCTGGCATTAATCGGGAGCTCTGTCAGGATGAAGGTGCCTGTGATCTGACTCTAAATCCAAATAGGTATGACCTTTTGAAAAGTGGTGGTTTGTGAAGGAAGAGCTGGTCATCTATCGCTCTCTATGTTTCTTATATGATTGGTAAGCTAACCAGGCTCAAGGAGGGTGGCTTTTATGCAAGACAGGTTTGGGTAAAAGGAAAGCGCATATTGGTGTTTTAGATTTTGACAAAAATGACTAAACCTAGCCCTTAAAAAAATCTGTTAAGTTTTCAACAGATTTACAGGTTGACATCGACGACAGCAGTGTTGTTCAATATCAAGACACAAAGCCGTACATATGACACTGTATTCTCAGGATGTGGGGTCTTGTAGATAAAGTTCTTTAGTGCACAATGAGGCATATATACAGGACATGGAGTTCATGGATGTAGTGACCAATTAAGCTATCTTGCATCTCTTTGTGTTGCAAAGAGGAGTTGTCACCATGGAAACCTTGTTTAACCCACATCTTTAGAATGGAACAGTGAAGAAAGTTGGACGGATCAGAGAGATGAGACTTCAAAGGTGTAACACATCCGAAGGCAATTGCTATCATGAAAGGCAGGCAGAGAACAAAATAATATTACTATTGCCACTTCCATTATTTTTTCAATATTCTGGATTACCAAAGCATCTGAAACTCTCCTGCACTCTTTCGGATCATCTACAAAACAGAGATTAAGTAAACACAAGATTGTTTTACTCAGCTGAAATGCAGACATGCTGAAGATACATGTCTCTAAAGTAGATTCTGTTTGAGACCCTTAAATCTGTCTAATTGGTTTAAATGATATGTCTCTTCGGCAAGCTTTCAGTTCTTTTCTAGACTTTGAAATGGATACAGCTGGCTCTTCACTTGAGTGATTGGGTCTTTTGATCAGTCTCAGCACTGTCACAGAGCCTCGGGGTCATGTATCTCTCAGCAACCACGTCTGATGCTGTCATGAAAGTCCAGAAAGGATTCAATGTATGCCGGTAATATTGAAATACTGTCTGTAACAGCCAGATATGATGTAGAAAGAATACTTAGCCGTAATATGGGTTTGTGCAAGTTTTATATGAGAAGACAGTATACTCTGATGAAGGCTTCATTTTCTCTTTCTCCAAAATATGAAGTGAACTGATGATGTGAACCATTTCCTAGAACAAAAGTTTTTAGTTAGTAAAGGTAGGCTAATTTACAAATTCACATGGAAAGAAATCATCATACCGTCTTTCTTTTCATGCAGATATTGCCTTTTGTGTTGGTTCCTATGACTGAGTGGCACAGTGATAAATAAAGCTTTCTGCTCTACAAAGACCTTCATTTCTTCTGTGTTGAGACTTTGAGCATGTGTCATGTTTATTCTATTTCAATTTTCACATTTGGACATAAAAGCAGCCCACTAACTGAAAATGAATGCTACATGCCCAGACTGGGGATCTAAGAATTTTCTGTGAAGAATTCTTGGAAGAGACCACATCACTTCTTGAGTCAGGCAGAGTGTCACAGGAAAGGGACCCACAGAGAGAAAATGATCTAAGAAGCAAGGTTGAAGTGGCTGAAAGCAGAGGAGCTGAAGAAGAAGGGAGAAAGGCAGTGGGAGGGCACAGAGTTAGAGAAGGGTCTCATCTTTGGTGTTAGTCATCTATAGTGGAAACACTGTGACTTCTCACAAGGGCAACTCTCAGTGACACCACCTGAAAAGGGCAGGCCTGTCATTCAAATGTCATAATCATGTAGACCTTGGGCACAGATTACTGTGTGTATGAAGAGATGGTAGATGTCTGTTTGTAAATGGAAGAATTACAGCAAATGATTGAATGTTTGTGTGCAATGATATAAATGTTCTTGCTTCTGTGCCTCTGCATAATGAGCACTATATAGGAGCTGTCACTTCTCAGTTACAGCAACAATACTAAACTATATTAGCATCTTCATTTCATTTATTAGAGCATGCTAGATTACAAACTTTGCTGGATTCAGAGGAACAGAACAGTGCTCTGCCATGGCGAGCACTGGATTTTAAGTTTTCCACAATGTATTTGAAGCCTAAGCAGAGGCGATAGAAACCAATTGTTTGCACAATTCAAATCAATTCAAATAAAATTTTTAAGCACCAATTCACAACCTCAAGTGGCTTAATATTTTCAGGTAAAGGCCCTACAACACAGAGTGAAAACTCCAGCAACCTGACGGTTCCCTATGAGCAAGCACTTGGGAACAGTGGAAAAGAAGAACTCCCTTTTAATAGGAAGAGAAATCTGGAAGAACCAGGTTCAGAGAAGGGCAGCCATCTACCAATATGTAAGGGGAAAGAAGAAATACAGAGCGTTGAGAGACAGGGCCAAGGACACTCCATGGCAGCAGTTGTTCTAGTGGTTAAAAGGGTTTCTTTCATAACTGGGTGTAATTGTAAGAAGACGTATGGCAGAAAAACATCTGCTGAATTGTCCTTAAAGAGAACACTTGCTGAATCTAAATGTGTACATTCAGCCCTTGAATATTATAGTTTCAAGCAGCCTGACAGTGACTAAAGTGTTCAGTGTATGCATGTGACTTTGCAAGGACGCAGATGAGTAGCACTGAATAAAAAGGGCAAATAGGAAATGAAACCCACTTGCTGCCATGGATACCACAATTTCTCTCTCTTCCTCTCTCTCTGTCTCTTGTTCACACACAGACACACGCACACACACACACACACAAACACTCAGGGGAGAGAGAGAGAGAGAAAAAATAGCAAATGTGA
>VUQG01044914.1:38223-55608 GCA_015106755.1 Etia nguti | reverse complement strand
AAAAAAACAAAGAAAACACACACACACACACACACACACACACACACACACACACACACACACACACACACACACACACACACACACACACACACACACACACACACACACACAATAATACCATTGGAAATGGGAAAATGGGTGAAAGGCAGAAGGCAGAAGCATGGTCATTAAATGGAGCAAGAAAAGTTGAGAGGAGGCATTTTAGAAAGCTGTCAGATTGGTGCTAAAAGGAAAAACTCCTCATGTTATTCTTGTGGTGGTCACTTTTCCCTGAAACACTTACTGGAAAAGTTCTTTGATCCCAGCATGACCAGCACTGTGTGTCCTGGCTAATTAACAGTCCACTGACATCTGAGCACCAAGGATGCCAGCTGCTGGCACAAAGGCTGCTACAGCCTGACTATTTCATATTCTTTTATGTGGATAACCATGGTGATGGTTTGTACTGTATAAACACAGGTTATGTGCAGTTGGTGATAACGTTTTTCATTTTTCTCTGTTAGTCAGTGCCTGTTAGATTGCGTATTGTTTCCAGCTACTAATGTATTGTTTCCAGTTCATATTACCTGTTATCTCCTTTCAGTCAGGGAATGGCCCGATAAGTCAGAGGTAATGACAGCATTTGCAGCGTTAGCGCCTTTACTTGGAAGGCTGCCATGTTTAATTAACTCTCTCCTAAAGTAACTAATATGGGAAACTGATTTCCTGTCGTTTATAAAAAGCAACTCTGACTCATTCCCCTAAGCCCTCCCTACACACTCCCTCTGTTTCCGTCCCCCACACCTCCTAATGTGGTTGCAAAGCACTCCCTCAACCAAATAATCAAATGATTGCAATGCAGCGGGTTGCCAGGTCTGGGTCTCTGTTTACTTACCTGACATTATGTCAGCAGCAATGCCATGCTAGTGTGGTTTTGCTTACACAAGTAGCAGTGACAGAGTGTGAGTGTGTGAGCACCTTTAGGTCTACCTGTGATTTTTGGAAAGGGTATGCTACATATGGCCACAAAGCTTAACTGAAGCAGTGCAGTTTCTTTACCTACATTTACTCCTTAGTTTTTCATTCATGTTTTTTTTCTGTTTGCATGTTAGGTATACTAAGAATTTGCAATGTTGGTTAAATGGCCTATATTTATATATAGTGTTATTTACACTATATATAAATAACACTATAGTTTCTTACTGTAAAATATTTTACAGAGAATAAAAAATTTACAGCATGTAGCATTTACAGCATTGTTATTATACAGTAGTTTTATTTTAGGGTTCTACTGTAATCTCCATAAACAGCTTTCTATTGCAAAATATGACTGCCTGTTCTTGCATATACTTTAGTCCTTTTACAGCAAGGTTACTTGTCTATGAATGTATTCAACACTTTAACAGCCACACTGAAGGTCAACGCTGGCCTGATGTGATTAATCGCTATGAGAGTCTGTCATGGTGGCCTATTGCTGTCTAAACATCTTCTCAGTCACACAAAGACTGGAAACCACATCACACATGTACAACACATGAACAGTCTGCACAAAACAGCCAAAATAAACACCACAAAACCTTTTCATTAATGATGAACGGAGAGCTTTTCATGAGTCTTCCATGAGTCTTTTCATGTGTCCATCATAAAAATATTAAAAACAACTGGTTTGTAAAACTGACTGGAGTGGTGGTTCCCCTGTTTAAGAAGGAGGACTGCAGGGTGTGCTCCAACTATAGGCGGATCACACTCCTCAGCATCCCTGGGAAAGTCTATCCCAGGGTACTGGAGAGGAGAGTCTGTATGTTAGTCAACCTCTGATCCAGGAGGAACAACCAGCTCTTTATCCTCTTGAGGACATTTGAGGGTGCCCAACCTGTCTACATGTGCTTTGTGGACTTGGAGAAGGCATTCAACCGGGTCCCTCTGGTTATCCTGTGGGAGGTGTCTGACCAGTTGCTATGGGCCAATCAGCCCCTGTATAACTTCAGTGAGAGCTTGGTTCATACTGCTGGCAGTAAGTTAGATTTGTTTCTGGTGGGTGTTGGACTCCACCAGGGCTGCCCTGTCACTGACTTTGTTCATAGTTTTTATGGATAGAATACCTAGGCATAGCCAAGTGTTGGATGGTCTCTACTTTGGTGGCCTCAGGATCTCATCTTTGCCTTTTGCAGATGATGTGGTTCTTTTGGCGTCATTGGGTGGTGACCTCCATCTCGCACTGGAGTGGTGAAGCAACAGGAATATGAATTAGCACTTCCAAGTCTGAGTCCATGGTTCTCAGCCAGAAAAAGGTGGAGTGCCCACTCCAAGTCAGGGACGAGTTACTGCCCCAAGTGGAGGAATTCAAGTATCTAGTGTCTTGTTTACAAGTGAGGGGAGAGTGAAATGTAAGATTGACATGGGAGGCATCTGCAGTGATGTGGATGCCTTACCGATCTGTTGTGTTAAAGAGAGAGCTGAGAATAAAAGTGAAGCTGTCAATTTACCCGTCAGTGTACGTTCCTACCCTCACATATAGCGATTGAAAGAATAAGGTCACAAAAACAGGTGGCAGAAATTAGTTTTGTCGAAGAGTGGCTGAGCCGCTGCTCCTCCACATTGAAAGGAGCCAGCTGAGGTGGTTAAGACATCTAACTAGGATGGCTACTGGACACCTCTTAGGTGATGTATTCCTTCCAGCAGGAGGCCTTGGGTCAGACCCAGGTCTTGCAGGAGAAATTATATCTCTTGGCTGGCTTGGGAACATCTCGGTGTCCCTCCGGATGAGCTGGAGGAGGTGGCTGGATGGATGGATGAATGGATGGTTTGTAATATTTTTCTCTATAAGGCATCAATATTTGCATACTGTTTTTATAATTAACAATACATTGCTGTACAAAATGTCATGTATTTATAGTTTGTTACAGCATTGCTAATGTACATATAGCTGTTTGTTCCTATATGCAATGCACTATCAACTGTGATCAACTGTAAATTGCTATATGCACAATTTGCATGTACCGCAGTGACGGGCATTGAGGATTTTTTAATAGATTCCCCGCAGCGCTTATCCTGTCTTCCACCTACGATCATACAATTTTATAGTTTTAAATGTATTTAATAAAGTGAATCTGTTAATTGTCTTGGGTGCTATTGTTACATGTTTAGAAAGATTTTGTTTTGTATTAGCATTAAACCTTGTGAACTGACTGTATGTCTACGGCTCTTTCCTATTGAAATGGGTACCTCCTTCGGGTCATATTTAAATAATGACTTTGCAAACTAGGAGTTACTCTAAAATGTTAAGGATAACATAAGGATATAAAAGAAGCGGAAAGTGTGAAGATAAGCAGAAGTAGAGACGCAAGAGCAAATCAATATAGGGGGAAGGAACAAGTTTGCCTCAAACTTGAAATTTGATTTGTGATTTTGATACAGTACAAACAGTTGTCAGATGGACAATGCATTGTGATGACAGTCACTAATAGCACTACAAGCATCTTTTGAGTTATTATGACCTTGCCTTCAGCAGACATGAATTATTGCTGCCTACACTATTTATTTATTTTAATTATAATATAACCAAAATTGTGAGACTGTTGCACAAGCATTTTTGCATGAATTAGAATTAGTCTGGTATTAATAACAGAGCCAGCCAATACAACCTTCGGCCGGCTATGATTCATACCCACTTGTCAGTATCTCATGGCTGATAAATATCATCTATTCTGAATGCTTGGCACTCTCTGGAGCCATATGCTGTTCCTACGTTCTGATAAATCAGTAGCAGAAGTCGTGTATACGCGTACTTCAGCATTCGACCTGCTGTCCTCTGGCTTCATCTTGTGGTCAAAAAGAGTAAGCGCAACTAAACAAGAAGAGCGGTACCACATTGAGATTCTCTGCCAAGTTGAGTTACACGTCAGTAGGGAACCGGTACTGGTGAGTGGACGTGTACCGTGCACGTCAGGCGGTTCCCGGATGCACCAAACAGAAACATGGAACGGGTAGTGGTGGAAGTGCCGATCAACAACGGTGAGATTCATTCCACCTCCACGTCTAACGCGCCTTTCAGCCACTTGAATAACATCTCCTAAACAGCATTTGCTGCTTCTCTCGATTCGTGCAGAGATGCTCCTCCTCCTCTTACGCATTTGATTCGGCATTAATTTTGCTGTAGCCACAGTGGCGCTATCAGTGCTTTACAGGTTGTCTCGCTTCTCTGATTAATCTGTCGTAGCTGCAGGCTACTGTCAGCTTGTACACAGTGTGAGACAGTGTAGTCACAGAGTTGCTGTCATCTGTCAAATCGCAGTTCTGCAACTGGCACACTGCCTTTGCCATTTAACCTCTCTTCACCAATACACAGGCGCAGTTTATTCTCCACCGTGGTTTGTTATGTCTTTTCCCTTAACAAGCAGTAACATGCAATTACACAATTAAACAGGTAACAGTGAATTAAGGAAAATAATCCAAACAAATAGATTTTAATTCTATTTTAATCAAAACACATTCGGTTTAATATTTTGCAGGAAGTCTGTGTCAGGAAATTTAATGGGTTTTTTTCTTTGATTTTAAAGATTACTCGAGATTTTATAGGCGTCATGCAAGTTAAGATAATTATAATGCCACAGAGTCAAATTTATGTTTGATTTTCAAGTAGGTCAGAGGTCAAAACTAAACTAAGCCCACTGTGTATGAAGAATTTCAGATCACCAATTCACCATGCTGTATTTCAGCATGTTCTTTTCTACTATTTTGGAAAAGTTATCCTATTCTATTTCCAACTTAAGGTTTTCCCCTTGCTTGCCCTTCCACAACCCCACGAAAGCGGCAGGTGCGGTTTTCAGCACGCCATGACATCATCCTTCTTCGAGAGGTTATTGCACAGAATCCCTTTGCCTCCAAAGAGCCAGGTTTGTCTTTTTTTTTTTTTTAATGACTTGCGCTTGAATGCAGACAGCTGCATTTCCTGCATGACAAATGTGTGTGGTGTCAACAAAGCTTTCTGGTGAAAAAAAGTTTCATTAATTTATTTTCTTCAATTTGTTAAACGTGTCTGTATTACAAACCTCCTGTATTCATTAAGATATGTGTGAACTGATTGATGTCAGGACGGATTTGGGCACGCGTGGGTGAGATTATCACTGCTGCCCTCCAAGAGGAAAACTTTGAGGTGGATGCCAGGAGATGTAGGGAGAGAACCATGCTGCTGCTAGACTACTACAAGAAACAAGACTTTCCCAGCCTACGCAGGTTGGTTCAGTCAACAAAATTCCAAAGCCAGGAGTAAAGAAATCTTTGCACTGTATGCGTGATGTACAGTGGTGGCTTTACTAGCAAGTTTTAGTATGAGCATGTGTGTGTGCTTTTCCTTTTCTCAGGTTTGGAACAGAAAGATTGTACGCCCAGAAGGAGGATCTGCTCCATGAGGTATTGGAGCTGGAGGCTGAGAAGGGGCTTCTAGTCAGCAATGATGGTACAAAGTATCAGGTGAGTAGCATTATTATTGTGTCAGCAGAGAGAGAAGAGCATGTGAATTTATACTACAACGCTAGTGTAAAAAGTGCTTTTTTTTAATAAGGTCTAAGTCATCATAAGTGATAACCATAATCCCAACCTTACCCTGTATTTTGGAGAAAGGCACTTTCTCCTGTGGAAGATGTGAATAGTTTTTTTTTTTTTTGACAACATAGACCTCAGAGTGTTGCTTAGAGGGGTAGATAAATCACATAAGTTTCGGTATTTCACTTTTTTTTCCATACAGTTGTAGATTTATGTTTTGGAACTATGCCTCACCAGATTAATGGGAATATTAAGAAAGAAAACATTTTAACATTCTCTGTAACAATCTGCCTATTTTGCTGCTCATAATTTAGCTTATACCCACAATTACAAGTCACAAAAAAGGGCATCTGGCATAAAAATCTCTCAAATCAAACATCCAGGAAATAAGGAAGCAGCTAAAAATCACGACATGTAGCACAATCAAGCTCAAATCATTTGTTGCAGCATGTTTTTTTCCAAAGAACCATACTCACAATCATAAAGTAAGCAAAGACATTGAATAACATGTATTGTCTTTGTTGTTCCCTGCTATAGAAATGATCCCTCCCTTATATTTCTTAGGATGAAGAGCGGAGAAATCGAGTCGCAGAAGAACTAACTCTACCAGAACAGGACAAACCCAACATCACAATCCCACAAACAACCACTACAGGTGAACAGATTCAAAACACAGAGACAAAGGATGTGTAATCCACACTAGTGTCACAGATGCTGTTTAATGTTTAAACCCTTAGTGTCATAACAGCTGGGAAAGGCAGTTTACAGAGTATCGTGGTTATTGTTCGTTAAATCACCATGATTTTTCTGTTAAAAAAGTTTCTGCTATGGTAGCTTTAGGAACATTAGCCTGAATTTTCACATAATTACAGAACAAGAAGAAGAGCGTGAGGAAATGACAGAGCTGTCAGCAGCGCCCACAGCCAAGCGACCCTGCCAGTGCTGCTGCCAGACTTACTCTGAGATTCTCAGCTTCTTGGAGAAACGCTCAGAGGCAGAGCAGCGGCTTCGAGAAGAAGAGCTCGCCTTGCGCCGAGAGGAACTGGAGATTCAGAGAAGTACGATTTTTTCCATGGTCCTTGTTATATCTGCTGGTTTTGTTATCACCTTCATGCTTTTAGTTATTTCTGTTGCCGTTATTCATATTCCGTTGTCTATGTCTTCATGTCTAGTTAGCCTTTATAGTTCAGTGTTATTTATTTATTTAATTTTACAAATACAAAGAAGAATGGAACCATGCTTTCATGTTTTTTACACCAAATTCTGGATCTACCATCGCTATGTTGAAGCAGAAATCAACACTTAACTGATCAGGCAACATTTTTCCAATCTTCTTTATAGTTTTGTCGAGTTTGGTGAGTTTTTGTGACCCAAACTGTAGCCTCAGATTCTGTAGCCAAAGGAGTGGCACCCAGTGTGGTCTTTTGCTTCTGTAGCCCATCTGCTTTAAGGTTCGATGTGTTATGAATTCAGAGATGCTCTTCTGCATACCTTGGTTGTAATGAGTGGTTATTTGAATTACTTGACTTGTTGCTTGAATTACTATTGAATTACTGACATCAGGGAGGTATTTTCTTCCACAGAAAACTGCTTTCACTGAATATTTTGTCTATTTTGGACCATTCTCTTTAAACCCTAGAGGTGGCTGTGTGGCAAAATCCCAGGGGATTTTCTGAAAGTACAGAGACCACCCTGTCTACCATGCCAGATTAAAAGTCACTTAAATCAACTTTTTTCCCAGTCTGATGCTCATTCTGAACATTAGCAGAACTGAAGCGTCATGCTTAGGTTTTTAAGTTATTTAAAATGTAAGCGTACATGAGTACTACTCAGCTGAAAACAATACTCTCTGAAACTGATCTGAAAATAATTTTTATGCAGATTGTTGAGCTGCCATTGTGCTGACATCCATTTTCACTTCACGTTCTCAGGTAAGATCGCTTTGGAGAGAGAACGTCTGGGAGCTGAGAGAAAAGAGAGGGAGCGGAGATTTGAGCTTGAGAGCCAAGAGAGGCAGGTCATCTTGGACCTTTTAAAAGAGAAAGTGCTGAAAGGCTGACAAAGTAAAACTGTATCACCTGCATTTTGATGCATTTCTTTAGTAAGTTTGCAGGGGTTGGGAGTGGGGAGGGCAAAGTTATCCACTAAAAAGAGGAAGGAACACAGTGAAACTAGAAATGAAAAGATCATGGGCGTCAGATACTGGTTACCTAGACAAACGTGTGGAATTGCTTGAAAAAGTGTTCAGACATGTTATTTATGTGCGCTTTTCTTTTGTTTTATAGCCTTAAACTGGTAAAAATTTGCTTTTCCTTATCAAAGTACATTTAATAATTTATTTTTACAAGACAAAACTGATAAAACCACCTGGCCTGTTTCCCCATACATAGTAAAACATAGTGCTGATAGTATCATGTAATAGGGTCCATAAAGAAACTTAAATACGAATTTAATTATGCATTTAAAATGCATTTTGGACACTTCCAATTTACTGAAAACAAAGCGAGATCCACCAGAAATATTGGAATAAAGTTCAGAACTCCAGGTGTGCAAAGGGTCTGAATATTTTTGCAGATAAGAGATTTCAGATTCTTTTTCCCCAAATTAAGAAAAAAAAACAGTTTTAGGACTTAGAGCAGATTTTAAATTAATAGAACAAAAAGACAATTTCATTCATTAGAAATGAACTATAAAGCACTAAAAACTTAGCAAAGTTTGGAGACTAAAAGCAGCTGCAGAATTGACATACAGGTAATGACAGCATCTATAACAATCAGCCGGCACAAACTGATCCACGCTAATTGTTATAGATGTTAACAGACTGGCTGAGTTTTATTTCTCGTGACAGCCTGAATTAGGTTTTTATAGCACTGCAGTAGCTGAAATTAAGTAATGGAAAGCATAAATAGGTGTGGTGTGGCATCTTAGATGTGGTGACCCACTGAGCCAGAACTGGCAGTCAGGATCATTGTGTATGTTCTGTTATAGAAAGTCAATAAAGCTTTTCCTAGAATGACACCAACAACATTACAAGCTCTTTTCAGAGAATATACAATTGTTTGCACTGCTAGAATGAAAAAAGCAAACATAATAAATACATAATAGATCCTGTATATTTAGGAAATTGGAGTTACGGGGACCTAAATGTTTCTTAGCTCTGTAGCATTTACCCAGATAATTACTTTACACATCCCTTATTTAGACATTTACTATCTGAAGGCATTTTAAATAACGTAGAAATAAAACTATATTTTACTGAGCAAATTGCTGTATTTTGACTGGTAAGCACTTTTTTAATGCAAAAATTCACACTAAAACAAGCCATGAATTCTTTCACCTTATCCTTCAGATTGTAAGAATAAGTGTTTGTTTTTTTGTTCTTAATAAAATTACGTTGTAATAAAATATTAATGAATTACTTAATGAAAAGTGAGCACCCTTTTTGTAAGTAGTTTAATTTAGCCATTTAAGTTGCTAATCCCTCGTAGGGATCGGTCATCTGTAAAAGTTACAGTATAAGATAGATATATGTTGACAATGCAGCACTTTTTAAAAAACATTTTCTGCAGATGTACAGATTGCTTTTTCTTTATGATCACTTTAGTTTACATGATAGCACTACTGTGAAATTATATAGAAAACAAACTTGAAATGTTATTTTTCCTTACAGTGGGTCCCCACAATGTGTTCTATAAAATAGAAGGCAGATAAACAAATTGTTTTAACCTAAAAAAGGCAATGATGTCTATTCTGCAAATAAAACAAATGGTAAAGCGTGTTTGTGTGGCAGTTTATAATCAACATTGTTTACATTTATACCCTCTTATTCAAGCACAGTATGTTTTAGAATCAAATATACTGCACGTCATAGTGCTGTTATAAAGTGATTAGTCATCATCCATTAATCTCCTAAAAATTTAAACTCATGAGGTGGAAGGTCTTAGGTCTTGCAAAAAGGACCTTTTTGTGTGATAGAGGGATAGAGGGGTAAACCAATCCCTGCAGGTCCCACCACATTTCTTTTCTACTCCGTTGCGCTTTAATTTTAGGTAATACGAATCCCTGTTTCTGATTGGTTAAAAATGTAATCACGCGCGCGCCTGCTATTTCCAACGTCTTTCTGATTGGTTCTCCAGCTGTCAATCGCGACTTTCCCACATCCAATGAGCGTGTGCACGTGGCGTTTTTCTCTTACTGCGACGGCTTTGATACAGAAAGTTTTGCCACAGCCACACTTGAATTGTCCGGGCGACGTGTTTGCAGTAGCGGGTTGTAGCTGCACTTAAGGGTGCTTTTGGCACCTGTCAGTTCCCTTCATAGTTTCGAAAAACAGCGCGTTTGCTCTGAATGCGTCACAGCGTAAGTGACCGCATGGAAACGGAGAGCTCTGCTTTCCATCTGCTGTGGACTGTGGACTGTGGTAGAGCGGGGGGTTGTGTGTGGCGGTTGGCGATTTGTGGGTGGTCGTTGATTCGCTAACGCTAGTGTTGCGTCCACATTACACGTGGAGCATGTGTTCTTTGTTGGTGTAGCGTATATACGGTGTTTTTGTTTTTAGTGTTAATTGTATTTTTGTTAATTTAAGAATCGTCTGCATGCCTGAAATCTAAAACGTGCTCGAACTAGATTTAAGTAGAGTAGTCATTTTTAGGCTAAATTGGGCACTTTTAGATAAACAAAGCCAGAGACCACAGTGAGTCCGAACCAACATGCCAGTTAGACGTTTTGGGGGTCACAGGTCTTTGGTCTCTCAGTCTCAGTCCCCAAAGCTGTCCTATGGTTACACGAAAATGAACATTGCCAGAGGTGGCTACCGTGTTTTTTCTGCCAACTCCTCCACCGCATGTACCGAGCTGGCCCAGAAGATAACAGAGTAAGTGAAATTAATAACTGTTGACTTAATGTGTTTGTGTCATTGCAACATATTTAACGATTTAATAACGATGACTAAATAGTCATGTTGCTTCATGTGTGTGATGTTGACATGGCCTTGCTAGCCAGCCAAGTGTCTGTCAAAACACCACGTTACAGCTGCACGCTGGTGACTTTACGTTGTTTTAATTCAGTGCGGCAAAAACACTCACTACTGTGAAAACTGTGGTCCAAGTCATGACAATCACACTGCTCTCGCCACAAGATGATGGTGTAACTGCCGAACGTAGTGTGACCCTGTGTACATGGCCTACATTCGGGCATTACGTAATGCGTGTTCAAAACATCCTTTTAACACACTACAACACGTTTCATGGCAAATACTGAACCAAAGATCAAAAGCATTAGAAACGGAGATTTAAAAAAAAGAAGACCTTGGACTGAACATTTTAAGAAAATCCAATTAAGTAGATATGCATCACCTCATTGTACCTGAAGATGTGACAGTAAATCTGCTTTAAGTGCATAAATATTTGTTATATGTTAAAGCATTGATGTTTACTTCAACTAAACTGCCTCTCTTACTTTTTGATAACTGATTCCAGATTCATTACATGATGGCGTAACTATTTAATTGGCTTATTGGCTGTAAAACATTAATGTATGTGCGCTCCAATTTGTGTACCTTAATGGCCAACATAACCAAACTTGACACTTTTCCTAAAAATCATTTTATTTTAAAGCGCTATAACATAGTAACAAAACTTTGAGGACAGCACTGTACAGTGAAGATTTTTTTTTTTTTTAATTTGGTAATTACAAATCTGGGTTTTTTTTCCGTGATGGGAGATAAACCAGATAAACCTGTCATACCCGTCAGTGGTAATCATTGTTACAAAGGGAGTATGCTTTTCAGATCCAGGTCTGTCTTCGAAGTAAGCATGTTATAGATTTAGTACTGGATACCCAGGAAATATTTAATTGGCCGTGATTCATAGAGCATGTACATGAGACAGTGGTTCTTTTGGTTAAAAAGAAGTGGTTCTCTTACTGTAATTTGAAAGAATCCTTTATTTTGTTGTTGTTGTTGTTGTTGTTTTAGTTTTATTTTTTTTTGCCCCTGTAGCCTTGTTAGATGGTCAGATGGAAGTTGCACTTCCCACCCGGTGGGGAGGAGAAAGAATCAAGGTTTCTCAGTTTCACTGCTTGGCAAAGTTACAGAATTTTTTTTTTTTGCCAGATTGTGTTTGCATTTTCATGCTGTGTTTTCTTGGGGTGCAAAGGTTTTTAAAAAATGACAGAGAAAACAGAGAGAAAAATATTAATGAATACTGTACTGAATATTTATGCTGAGGTGCACTCAGAGGCTGGGTATGAATACGGCTGGAATGAAAGCATCCTTATTTTTATTCTTCACTGGATGTGATGAAAGGAAAACAACTTGCTTGAAACCTTCCCTGGTTAGACAAATAGATCTTTCTATGAACAGGAAAAAGGAAAAAACCTAAGGAGCATGACCCATATGTTCAACTTCTGTTTTTATTGGGCTATTTTATGGTACTGTCATAACAAAAAATTGAGCAATCTCAAAGATTGTAACAAGTCTGAGATTTATGAATCCAAACAGTAGCAATGCAGATTACAGACCGATGGGTTCCCTGCTTGCTCAATTGACAGTGTCTCACTGATATGAAGCCAAGGCCTTACTACTCTGTAGTGTGCTTTAGACAGCAGGCAGGTTCATTTGTTTTAATTGGTGCTGATATAAGGGTGTTCATTTTTAAAATTAACAACATCATCATGTGCTCAATTAGACTTGGTTGTATTTGTGAAGTTTGTGATCTCTGTGGCTGTTGCATTTTGACCTTAACTTATAGTTAAGATTTATAATTTTTTTGTGATGTGATCCAGGGGGATAAACCAAGTAAAGAAATGTCTTATTTTGTCTCACCAGTAAGTTCAAACTTCCAAATTTATATCAGAAAATATAAAAGGTCAGTGACCAAAATTATTTGTTAATTATTTGTATTTCTTAAAATCATTTAATAAACTAATCATTTCACCTGTACAAATGGATTTAGACACACGATGTTGATAGCCAAAAATATCAGCTTTATTTCCACACTAGGGTTACCACAAATGATTATTTTGATAGTCGACTAGTCACCAGTTATTTTTGTGACTAGTTGACTAATCAGATCATGCAACCATTGGACATAAAACGTACAGCTTATTGCACCAGCATGCATCTGCTCTTATATAACTATCATTAGCTTACAGCTTGAAGTGTTTAAGGTATGTGATAACTAAAAATAAAGACAAGATGATAGTTTATTAAACTTTTAATGAAATTTGCAGATTGTCTCGGTGGAATATAATAAACTCAGCCGTCTGCTCTTTGTTCCCTCAAATATAACTGGACACTGGAGTAAATTCTCTACCATCTCACACTTCTGTTTAATCAGTTTTCTGTTTGACGTCTATTCAGCTGTGTGAAAATATAACTTTAATCTCAGCCAAACCGATTTACTCAGGAACAAATAAAACACTGAAAAAAAGCCAAATAATAACATTTTTAAGTTATCTAATTGACTTGTATATCATGTTTAACCTGAGTAGCAAAAGAACGCGGGGGGTCTGAAAACGATGTGCCGGGAGTTCGCTGTTCTCGCCGGCTCGAGTGACCCTTTACCTCCCGGTCAGCTCGTCTCCGAATACGTCGGAGCACTTTTGCAAATATGTGATGTCTTGATAAATCGAGCAGATATTTGAAAATAACACAGCTACATTCTCACCTGAAAATATCTTAAAAGTTTATTTTGTGACCCAGAAAGAGTAATATTAAAACTAAGTAGCTGCCGCCATTGTTGGAAACTGGAATTGGGTGGGCCGCGCTATGAATTCTGGGATAGGTTGGTCACGAAGGATACACCCGACCCATCCTTCAAATCTGGGGAAAAGGAGGACGCATTTGTCGGCCGCATTTGGAGGAGTCTTTAAATTTGGACAGCCTAAGTCCCGTCGCTGTAACGTAATCGGCCTACAAATGCGGCCTCCGAAGGATGCGGCCCCTGAATTTGGACACAGCTACGATACCGGGGACTGCTTCTTCCTCTTCAGCATTTAACGGCAGCTGGCATCCTTGTAGATGCTTTGCTGGCATTTTCTGTTTCAGTCCGTTATTACACTCTTAAATCCTACTACCTGCGTCTTTCAAACGATGCGTCGACTATTAAATTAGTCATCACAACGTAATGACTAGTTGATTAATCGTGGCAGCCCTACTCTGAAGGCGTAATGGTTAAGCTAGATTTACATTAGAGTAGGGGAGGCTGCTCTAAAAGAAGGATCTCATACTCGATAAATTCTAAACTAAAGCAGAGCCGAACTATTCCAGTTTGTTGGTAGATTTAAAGTTAAATATTTCCACACGTCTGAGATATTTTAATCAGTGCAGCGTAGCTGACCTGACAGTGATGCTGCTGAGCTTTGCTGAGAAACCATTTTTTAAATACCCATGCTATCGGCATTAGTAGCATGGATCACTGTGATACAAAGCATGCTTTACTGATGTGACAAATGCCACTCGTGTCATACAGTACGTGTTTCCAGGATGTGTGTTGCCATACTTATGGTCATAAACTGTCTCTCCCTGCTGTCAAATTAAAACTAGTGCATATGTGAATATTGCTGTGTAGGTGCACTGCAGCTGTACATACTGTACTAGTGATGCTAGCATCAGAAGGTAGATATTACAGTCTGTGGAGATTTTTTTAGAAAGGATGTTGTTTGAAATGGTTACATCATCCCAGAGGAGTGTGCCTTCATCTGTGATGTCACAAATAAGGGGAATGGGGCTACAATTTTACCTGCACTGTGGTATCATCGTCAATTTGTGACATCCCTCTGCAAATTGGCAGCTTTTCAACAGGGAGAAGATCCAAAAAATGAGACCACTTTCATTTCGAATGACCTCACACTCAGCACTACACTTACTTGAGTCCTTAGCATCCCCAAAGTTTGAAATTAAGAAGATGAACCGTTGTTGAAACAGGCTGAGAAAAAAAGAGATATATTACTGAGATCTTAAAAAGGAAGAAACTGAAAAAAAATAGACATTTACTATAAAATGTGAGATGTAACTACTTCTGGAAATGTCTGCCATTCTAGTTTTTCCTCAGCTTGTTCAGTATTTGATAGATATCGCCAAAGGATAATGCAAGACAGTAGAATCAGAATGTGACCGAGAAAAAGCGCAAATAACACAGGCTGTGTTATTAGCTATTTCTTGCTTCATACTGTCAGCTTATTGGAAACAGGAAGTTGAAATTTATGTTGCTGATTATGTCAGGAAATCCAATTTTAGACAGAGGAGGGAAGAGGAAACAGTGGATGATTACAAAGGAGATGTAATGCACAAATAGATAATGGAGAAAAAGGTTGTAAAAAGCAAGAGACAGAGTACACCCAGAATGATGTAGATGTATTTAGACACTGATGTGTCTGGAACAAAAATAGAAAAAAAAAGAGAGTTCTGTCCAATAATTTCCCTCAAACTCAAAACAAGTGCAGCTTTAGAGTTGATTATAAGAGGTCGAGAGCTGTTATATAGTTGTTACCCTTTTAAAATCTTAGTCACAGATTTACAAAAGTATAAACAGAAATGCATTGTGTAGATATGATAAGTGCTGAGACATAAATGGATAATGGCACCAAAGTGAGGACAGTAGGGTAAAGGAAAAACCATGCTAAGAATAAAAAGGACGTAGACGTTTAGTACTTGGGTGTTTATCATGCTATACCCCACAGTTCAAAGTTAACATGATCTGTCTTGATAATAAACAGAATTCACTGTTTGTTCATAGAAAAAAATAAGATGTCATGTGTGCATTGTTGCCTGCATCTGTGTGCTTTGTTCGTCTTTAGTTTTGTGCAAGTTTCTTTTAGACCAAACAATATTTTCTTCAGCTACTCTCTCTGCTTCCTATATATGCTTATGTTTTTTTTATATATATTTTCCGCACATGACATGTAACTGTAAAAAGAATAAGTCAACTTTAAGGAAGTAAATGAAGTACTCAGTTCCAGCAGGATGCTTAGATGTCATCTCAATGATCTGGATTGGTCAGTTTTGTCAAAGCTCCATGATCAGATGCACATACAAACAGCCAGAGAGACAAGTGGGCAGACAGATAAATGGACAGTGATGAAGGAGCAAAGCTTGGCAGACAACAGAACACATTTGCAAACAAACAAACAAATGCCTGCATCCACTCAAACACAGACAGACCTATTATGACTGTATCTTATGCAGATCAGCACGTGAAGGCACACAAGGCCACATTCACATTTAAAAGTGTGAGCACCTGCAGACTGATAGATGTGTGATAGCTGTACTGCCTCACTCCCTCCCCCTTGTCTCCCCTTAAAATATTTCGTATTTATTATTCAACCCATTAGCTAATTCACAAATCAATATCAGTAAAACTACCTTATAATGGTACGTGAGTACAAATCAATATCAGTGAAAGGCCTTCTAACTGGCGTGCATTTTAGTTTGTTTTTCTCAGTCTTGTGGAAAATAATTTTTCTACACTTGTCTCTCCCTGATATCAGTCATGGTCTTTACAGTATAAGCAAGGATTCAGTTTCTAATGTCTTACCTTGTGCTTTAAATACTAAATTAAATTAACTACAAGTTGTTGAAACCGAAGAAAAGAAACACAGAACTACTGTGTTTCCATATTTGTTGTATGTTTAGAATCCATTTAGATAACATTTTAAATGTCACAATGGGGCTGGTGCTGTTGAGTGAAATACCCAAATTGCTCTGTCTTTTACCAAATACAGAGAGCAGTGCTTGCTTGCTACAAAAGGGAGTGAATGTATGTTAGATAACTTGCAATGATCGCATATGCATCTCATTAGAAGGAGCACAACTCTGTGTGTTTCTGTGAATGGAAGGATAATGAGAGAGTGTAATGTGCCTGATAGCACCTTGCAGTCACACTTCACAGAAATCAGGATAAACACAGCACGGAGACAAAAACTGAACACCATATTTTAGATTAAGTACCGAGTCGATACTAAATCTGCTGTATCTATAATAGTCTAATTTCTATGTTAGAAAGGCATTTACTCTCCTTTTTAGGCTGATGTTTCTTTTTTTTCCCACTGTGCTCTTTCATTATTTCCTAAGCAGCAGCTCATTTTTGCAGCCACTTGAACTTTTCACTTTTTGTCAATGTAGTAAATCACGCATGGATTCAAAATGTTGTGAGGCTGAAGTTCTAAATGCTCCATCTGTGAAAAACTGAAAAGAAAGAAAAGGTAGGTGTTTGTTAACATGGCATTACAATATATAAGAATATGTGCATGTGCTCATGCACATATTCAATACTCAATGCAACAGATGTCATTAGCTTCTAAAGAAATTCAAAAAAAGACATGAATGTGAATTTTAATTTCACATAGCATTTTTGTTTTGCACTTTGATGCTTTTAGTCTGGCTATGTACAAGCACTTTTCCCTTCTTTGTGAAATCAGTATTCTAATCCAGTATACCCACCTTTGATATTTTTATGTGGTGCAGTCAGACTTCTACAGAATGAGTTAATTTCAATTCCAGCAAAGTGTGTAATCAACCACCATATCATATCTTCATCAATCATGCTTTTTTTTTTTTTTTAATCCTCCATTAAATGCATATGCACTAAGAAAAGAACAACAATTTACTGATTACACTCGCATTGCAACTCAGACCACAGGCAATCTGTTCCTCCACGCTGGTGCACCTGTTTCATAAATAGGATGACATTCCTCTGTTAGTGTTGGGCTGGTAAAGAGAAACACTGAGCATGCCAGACTGTTAGAGGGAAACACTGAGTGGTCTCAGCTATACACTGTGTGGAGCTGTCTGACCTTTCCCTACCACCTGCTCTCTCCTATCTGCAGTGTATATTAGCTGACTGGCATTGATTCAGGATG
>VUQG01044914.1:24199-38203 GCA_015106755.1 Etia nguti | reverse complement strand
TCAGTTTCTCCCCCCCCCCCCCCCCCCGCTTTCTCTACCCCAATTTCACCTCCTCCCATCTCATACAGATGGGTCAGTCCGTTTGCCCCGTGGTGCTCCTATTCATTGGCAGGTTGTAGTCACAAGTCAGCTGGCTTGTCATTTTTCCTCACAGGGCTGTTATCTCTCTTCCCAGTTCATTGTGATTTCTACGTCCATGTGTCTTGTGGCTGACAATCCTTTTTCACTATCTTGTTTTTACCTCATGCCAGGTTTGCCCCGCATACACAAAAATGTACTGGAGAGTTCATTGCACTAAAACTGAGGAAAACAAAGCAAAAACACAAAATAAGTTCACACACATACAAACACACAGAAATCTGCATAGCATTTAGAAAAATACTGAGAATATTCAAGTAGCACACAGCTGTACTAGCTACATTTCCAGGGGTTGCTAAAAGGGTAGGGACATAACAGGAACATGCTTGTTGTTGAAATGGTTCATGACTTATGAGGTAAATTTTAAAACAAACATGCAACCGATTAATTATCATAATTATAATAAGACAGCATTATCTATGTCATTTCCAGACTTCTCGAGAGCCAAACTTACCACAGTTTTAACTGTAAATTGAGAAACATAATTGAGAAACTGCGTGAAGCATCACATTTGTTTAACCAGAACTACCAAAGAAAAGAAAATAATAAATATAACCTGCCTATACTGTTGAGATGAGCAAGACAGTCACTTTTGAGTGAAAAAGCTGCAGAATAAGAGCCACATTCTGCAGAGGTTATGTATTCTCTTGTTACACTTTTTTTTGGGAAGATCATCTGGATACATTAGCATCTAGACTACAAAATACATGTAGTCATATATTTCCCAGACCACCTCAACAAGTGGTTTAGGTACTGGATCATAATGTGCTCCAGCGGTTTTTACAGGTGTATTCAGTGGTGTCCAGCTGAGATCTGATGTTCAAAAATGAATGAATACACTGGCTCATGAACTTTTAATTTTCATGGACTTGTGTTTTTTTTCTGTAGTTTTGCATTTTGCATTTTATTTCTTATAAAGACACAATACCCTCACTGGTCATTAACTGGTTGCTAATACAAACATATAAGTCCTTTAGGCGTTTAGGTAGTTTATGCCAAGATGGCATGCTGAAATTCAGATTGCTCACCAGAATGACAAGAGCATATCTGAATGCACAACATGTCAAACCTTGAAGCAGATGGACTACAACAGCAGAAGACCACAGCGGGCGCCGCTCATGACAGCACAGGGAAATGAGGGTACAATTTGCACAGGCTTACCAAAATTGGACAACAGACAAGCAAAAATAAAAATGTTGCCTGATCTGATGAGTCTCAGTTTCTGTTGTGACATTGACTGGTTCTTATACAGCCATTTGGATGGCAGGAATTGGCATAAACAACATGATAGCATGGATCCATCCTGCCTTGTATTAACGGTTCTGGCTGTTGGTGATGTGGGGGATGTTTTTTTGGCACACTTTGGCTTCCATAATAGCAATTTAGCATTGTTTAAATGCCAAAGCCTACCTCGTTACTGTTGCTGACCATGTCCATCCCATTATGACCACAGTGTGCTCTTCTCCTGACAGCTGCTTCTAGCAGCACAACACATCATGTAATTAAACTCAGATCAGCTCAAACTGTTTTCTTGAACATGACAATGAGTTCACTGTACTGAAATAGCCTCCGCAGTTACCAGAACCATAGAGCACCTTCGGGGCAAAAATGGAGCAACTGTGTAATGCTATCATGTCAATTAGGACCAAAATCTGTGAGGAATGTTTCCCACACCTCCTTGAATCTATGGCATAAAGAATCAAGGCAGTTCTGAACATTCAGTAATAGTTGTTCTTACAAGTTGTAACTTATAAAATGGCAGCTGAGTAAACACTGTAGGCGAATAACCAGCTGAATGAAGTTGTTACATTTGCTTTTTTTCCCCCCAAGTTTCTATTATTTTGTATATATTTTCTTTATTTTGTAACAGTTATAGTGTTCCCAGGAACAGCTTGTCTTTGTGCTATTGTAATGATAAATACTCTCCATGCAGTTGGCACTTTCCCCCGACAGAAAGGCCAAATCTCAGAGGGAACCTTCTTTTGGCCCAGCTTAGTGTCTCTGTTAAATTGTGATACCATACTGTAGTTACGACACTGTGTAAGTCTCTCTTTTTGTTTATTTTGCATCATAACTTCATCCGACTAGACCGTGGAATAAATGATACATTTTACATTGAGTTTGTACATTGGTAACATGACAGCATTTATTTTAATTTGAATATATGTTATCAGTATGAAAAACTGTGACATATCACACACGCAGAGAGATTTTTACCCCTCTTGCAAGCACGTCTCTGTGCCCTTACCTTGTGTTAGCTTGGCACTGAGTAGCACCTTCCTGGCAGAGGTTAAGCTGTTTATGCCATGTGGAGATACAGCTTTCCCCTCTCTTTGCAGTACTGCACTTGCCCTATGCTAGGCTGGCACATGTTGGCCTCATCTTGGCAGAGGTTGCATGATAACGCCTTCCCACAGGGGCTCTTGTTTGGCAAAAGGTTGGAACAGGCTATACCAAACGCATCTCCGTGTTCTTACCTCTCTGGCAGGCTTTCATGAGTTCAACCCCATCATGCTCAGTCTGGGGCAAATCTGTGATTTTGCTCTCTGCAGTAACACACCACAGTGGTTATCATCTTTAGAATTACAAGATTGCAAGGTTTCACTTTGAAGTAAAATGTCACGTGCATGTTTTCTAAAATTATTTTACTTCTCCAACTACTGAGAAATATGTTTGTTTCTTGTCTGAAATACGGGATGCCCTTTAGCTGGCTTGGGAAGACTTAGAAATAAAAATATTATATTTAGTGTATTTTTTCAATTAATGTGTTTACACGTTGGTAGAAATATTAATACATCCCTTGACTTTATGGCTCCAAAGCCAAGAAACCTGGTTGGCAAAGTTCGCCTTTGAGTCACAGAGCCAGCTTGTGGGGGCTTGGACAGTACAGGTCAGTTCAATACCAATGGCATTTTCTTGGCTGAATATCAACAGCCCGCTCTGTCTTTTGCATGGCTAATGTTTCCAACACTCGCTCTGTGAGTTCCAGGGTGGCCTCTGTACCAGATAATGCCCTGCAGGTTAGCAGTTTTGGCAGCTATTTTTCTGTGAGTTAGTGTCTTTTTTTTTTTTTTAAGCCAATGTCTGTGTATTAGTGTGCCCATCAGGGTCAGTGAATACTTCAGTTCCTTCCATATCTTTTGTTTGTTTCTTCTCTTTCTGCCTCAATCTTCATAGAGGAATGTTTTTTTTATTTATTTCTGTGCCCTCGGTGCTTTTGCTTTCTTTTCTGTATCTGTTTTTCTCCACCATTCGTGTTTTACTTTTCTCTTTTTCCTTACCTCTGTCCCTCCTCTTTCACTATCTCCCTTGATTTCTTGCTCCTTCATCTGTTGTTCATTTGTTCCCCTGTTTATTCACCCCCACTTGTTTCCCTGCTGTCATTTCTGTCTTCTTGTCTTTTGTGCTTTCTGATCTTCTTTTATCTGAGCTGTCTAAATGGTGGGCTGACAGAAACACAGACACACATGGGAGCACATAGAAACACAGTGATTCACCGACAACGCACGCATACACACACACATATACACACATGCTCACGTACATTGACAGTCAAACTTTAAAAAAAATTAGCACATAGGATTCATAACTACATACAGGCACATGCACACTACAATACTGTGTGGCTTTACTAAAAACGCGGCGGTTTTTAGGATGAGTCACTCTATACAGCGTGCATTTCCCTCCCCCTGTTGTGAAACAACAGCCTTCAGAAGCTAAAACCATGGCAACAGCCTCTGCAGCCCTGAGTATGGTATCTCGGCCACATGACATCACTTTAAAAGAAAAGATATGCAGGCAGAAACTTACAAACACAAATGTAACCCCACATACACAAACTCTCGTTGCCTCCAGGACTACGGATTCACAACACTTTTGGACCTCTTATAAACCCCATTGACTTTTCTTGGAAACTCATCTTTGTCTTTCAGAATCCTATTATGTCTGTCAACTTCATGTGTGCATGCTATTCACAAGGTGGAGAGATGTGCCACAGGGATGCGTGACAGATATTGTGTGTATTCATTGCTGATGAAACACTGGATAACTCTATTAAGTGACTAAGGTTTAGAGGAATGAAAACCCACAGTGGCCCGAGTCTGTTAAGCAGAAGTAACAAAAAGATGAGATGTTGACGCAAGACATCATCAGCACCACAAGCTACACATCTGAATGTAAATTTTGTTTGTATTTACTGTAAAATGCGTTACTAAAGGCACTAGAGTAACTTATTGCCGTGGCTTTTTATATTTAATATAAAGTAAAAGTTATCTGGTGGTTTTCTAAAGATTTTTGTTTTGCATACAAGTTTTGCAAGTTTTTTCTTTTACAGTTTTCAGGTTACACAGTTTTATCCCTCTATAATTAAAAGGAATTCAGTTAGATTCCTGAGAATTCCAAAAGAAAGCAGAATTCTGATGAACATTCAAAACATTAAAATTTAGCTCAAAAACTGTTGAAAAGTGTTACTTATAAGCTCATTTTTAAGATCACAAATAGCCTTTTTCAAACTTTAAGATCTATGCGTTCAAATTTGTATCCCTTTCTCCTTTTCTTACCTCGCTCCTCCCTCAACTCCACCTCATCCAGGTTACTTATTGTTAGCAGATTTGGCATGCAGCTGTCCCCTGTCTCCAGATATCTGGCTCTAACAACAACAGCTGATTATAAGCTAACGTTATGCAGCTAAAGTTAGGCTTGACTGGCAGAAAAGTTCAGGATATCCTCAGCTACTCACCTCAGTATCACTGTCATTGGTCAGAAGTAAGCTTCATTGACCCATCGACCCGTATCGGACTCCTTTCACAAAACTTTACAGCCTCCTCAAGAGTAAAGAGAGGTGGACGTTTCACACCTGGCGTTTTGACAGCTGAGGTAAACAGTGGACTGACAGCCTACATTTACTACAGATGAACACTGGCCAGAGCATTTGAGGTGAACTGGGGGTAAAAATGTGAAAAATCTTTAATTTACACACATCAGTTTTTTTTGTTTTTATTTTTTAAAATGTCCTATTTATTGCTAAAATGTATGCAAAGACAGTAGAAGAAACTTGCCAGCCATTCACAGCCAATATGGGGGAAATGCAGAGCGGCCAGAGAGAATTAAAGAACGCTGGAGACAAGGTATTGAAATATGTACATCACTGGCTTTGTAACCTGAAACTATGCATGAGCTGAGGCAGATACTGGAGTGTTCTATAAGAGCAATTGTGCGTTTTGACAGATCATTTTTCTCTATACCACAACACTTTGACTGACCAGCACACATACACAGAGACACTTGCACACACTGAACATTACCATATGAAAGCAGAAAACATATTTCCTGTTTTGCCTTTAAACATTTGGGTGCTTTTACAGCTGAGTTTGACTGTTCATTAACAAAAACATGTCATGTTTTTGTCCATGCGTATTTTCTCAAGAGTTTGCATGGTATGCGCTTTGCAACTAAAGTGAGAGAGAAGCAGAAGGTGGAGGAATCTGTGTCAGCAGGTAGTGCAGATGAAATGGCCGAGCTCTGAGGTGAGGAGCCCGATGATTGCTCTCACTGGGTTCTGACCTCATGCATTGGTAAACGGGTGCAACGCGGGTTCTTTTTAACACTGAAAGTAGAGCACAAGTGCTCACCCACTTTGTGCATACACACCCACACAATGGTATGCACACACATTAGACTTTTAAATACACCTGACTAATGTGTTTGCTTTTCGTTACATGCAGGGACCATTTAGACATTAGAGTCCCCTAATTAAAGGCAGAAGTGGTCAACAAGTGAAAGTATATGCCTAGCAGGTCTTGCACTTGTATTAGCTGAAGTACATCTGGACATACTGTAGTCATAAATGCATGCGCGCACACACACACATACATATATACATATATATTTGTAGCTTAGATATTTCTATTTTTTGACAAATTCTTTTTTCTTGCCAATTCTGGTCTGAAAAAAAAGATAGAAATAGAGAAAACTAATAACACCCCAGAGGTTTTAATGGACCAAGGGGTGATTATGAACCATTATTTAATTAAGCCACAGCAATTACTTAGTTTTAAGGGTTTCTTCTGTGATTTTTGTTCAACGTCTTCAAACAACTCGCTCAATATTCTCCTGGTTTGATTGTCAATCTATTTCTGGTCTCTGCACTTGAAAAAGGAGCATAAAACAAAAGGATTACAGTTTACTACACACAGATGTCAGTACAAATTCAACACACTCTCGTTGTATCGTCTTTGACTGTTCAGTGTGTGTGTGTGTGTGTTTGTGTGTGACTGGCATACTGTCTTTTTCCATCACAACCTCTCTGTCTTAATCAGTTACACCATTTCATTCTGTCTCTATTTCTATTAATTATCAGAAATATTCACCAGTGTAGATATTTGTTAGCGGGGTAAGAATTTAGTATTTATTTTGGGATTTGGTTATTTCTTATTTTCATTAAAATTCAATATATTCTGTACATCTCGCTTCAGGCGCCTGACATTCTTTTCACTCACAGCAGGGATCGTTACGCTTCAGTTCCCCTCATTGTTGCTAACTTTTCATACCCCTTTAGCAACTTTTTTTTTTTTTGTAAAAATATCTCCCTCCATCTAAATCTGTTCATTGAGTATCACAGAGCAATGAGCAGCAGCACCCGTGAATGAGGGTGTTTACACATGCGCAGTGTTCTTGCGGTTTAGAGACTGTGACAGAAAAGAATAAAATAACATTAAAAAGACAGCCAGTTGCTTCTTTCTCTCCGAGTGAGGATTTTAAATTTAAATATAGCCAACAGTCAACCAACACAGCACAGTGGTTGTCTTCAGCTAATGTGCATAGTGATTTAGTACCCTGGTAATAACTGCACAGTGTAATTAAAACCTCATAATGAATATAGGTTGAACACATTTAGAGTACTGAAAACAATCCTGTGTGAAACAGCCGCAGAACAGCCTGCTCATATTTAGGACGTTCAAAGCCTCTTATTATTATCAGTCAAAAGTCAGTGAGAGCGGTTTTCGTGACACATGCGGCAAAGTCCAAACAGGCCAGTGGATTAGAAGTCATTATCACAGATGGTTTTCAAAATATTAAACATCTTATTACTGATGTGATCTAATGATGTCGTCTGCCGAAGTCACCCCTCAACTATAAAACATAAAATGCGATAAGTTAATAGGCTACCTTATGTACTGGCATTATATATCTAACAGTGTATTATAAGTCCTGTTAGTTAATTTAATAAGCATCATATTAAATGTCTCAATGAGATTAATGGCTCTTCCTTGGGGGACACCGTTGTAAAATAGTTGGTTTGAAGATGGTTTTATGTAAATGCACTAAATGTACTAAATACAGATTTCTATATATGCCTGATGTTTCCCTCTTTTCCACAACATCTATTTGCTGCTGTGAATGCTTGGCTGCTCTGTTTAATAATCGCAGGAAGAGTTGTGAAAATGGAAGGGATCACTGTTGGCATCTGTCATGAGACCTTAGTGGGTTTTGTCTATTGCATTGTTTGTAAGAGAGAAACATAAACACGCAAGTGCGAGAGACTGTGATTATTCGACTGCAGGAGTAACTCTGTTTAACTGGGACCTAACTGAGTTGATATATGTACTGCTTTGACATGTGCGGTTGTGTTAACAGAAGCTATTTGTTGGTAATGAAAAAGACCAATCTAATAGGCTGAGAGATGTGAGTTGCCATCATGTGTCACATGTTGAAGTAATTATAACCCACCAGATGAAATGCAGCAGTGTCACATTCGTCCCGCTGAGAAAGGACATTCATTGTCTTCAGTCACCCAAGACCTTGCTTTGTAGTTTCCTGTGTGCTCTTACGTCATGGTCAGGAGGACATCCAGGGCCACAAACAAACTCCCTACTATTACAAACAGTGTATGTGATCTATGTGATTTGGCAATTTACACTCATGTGAATATTTTCTCAGTGCAGCATCTCTCAGACTAATAAGATGTGGTCTTATGGTGAGGCTAGACTAAACAGTTTGCTCCCTGCACTGGAAAACAGGAAAAAAAAATTACTTTAGAGAATTACTTCGCTCAAAGGGGTTTTTTTTTTCCACTAGAGCGAACAGGAACCTTTTATACAAGCAGGATTCTCTTTGCTCCTGTAGTGTTCATTAAAACAGTACATTAACCAGCAGTAACAACTGGTACTTTACCTTTGATTCTATGAACCTGACTTGTAATTACCAGGAAGTGTCCAAATTTCTCCTGTATAAAGGGTGACAGCTATAATGGTGAGGCAGACTGTGCAATTAAGTGCTGTTTTGTGTCTTGCTGTCTTGTGGTCAAATGAAACATAATGATTTTTTTCTCTAATTTACCATAAGTGCCCAATTATTTTTCCATATAACGGTTTTAATGCAGCTTTTGAGATAAGAACTGAAGATGCGCCGCATTTATATAGTCATTTATATATTATGGAAACATGAAAGGAAAATTCAACACCTGCCTATTAGTGAAGTTAAACACTTACACCAGCACTTTCAGCGCACTTCTCTTTGTGAAACATAAAAATGGGGGAATTTCATGTATCCGGCATCAAGTGATTCATCATCTTACACCATCCTTCCCCTTCCGCATCTTTCCATAGTCACTTGATTCATACCCATCACCCTGAGTGTGCCATAAAATGCTAAGAGGAAGAGAAATCCAGAGGTCAAAGAGCAGCTAACACTGAGTGTACAATGACCACATACCTACATACCACAGAGTCAGCCTTGAGGACACTAACTCCCATGTCACCTCTAGCAAACCAAAGCATTTATCTCTTGGACAGCCACACAGGGCTGTCCTTTTTATGGATTTTTCTGCAATCTAATACCCCATAAGAGCATGAAGATTCTTGTGAACCACGGGCACAAAACTCGCCCAAGAATCGATTAAAAATCCTTTGTCTTTAATGAGGAATCCTAATAGGTAATGTGCATATTTTTTAAGATTATACTGTTTTTTTTAGCTTATCTTAAATGGTGTAATATGACCTCATTTGTTTTCAGACCACCATGCAAGTCCTTAATCTCATTATATACAACAATATACAAAGATTGGAGGTTAGGCCTGTCCTTGAATTAGGATTTCTTTCCCTTTACTTGCATCTGATTTTAAATTCAGTATAGCTCTTGTATTTGTTTTTTTAGTGTGTTATAAAATGCACTTGCTTGAATAATGAGGCAGGTATCATATCTGTATTTCTGTTCGAGTCAAGCTCTTATAGACTTTCTTCACCTTACACAACATGGAAACACATAAACATAAACAAATAACACAAACCAAAGATCTGCATCTTTTAAAGTTATCCGAACGTTCCAAGTCCTGCTGTGTTTTTTCTCAAGCCTGGCTCATTTGTTAATACCTATACTACTGGGACAAATTCTGCAGTGATGGGTGGGAGGCAGCGAGAGGCACTCTCATAGCGTTCCTTCTTTATGGGGCAACGAACATGAAAACATAAAGTTTGGATAGTTACTTTGGCTACTTTCAGGGTTGCAACACAGACAATTGGTCCCACAAGACTTTAAAGACACAACCTAAAGGAAAACAATCACAAGTATCGTTCGAGCTCCGGTTTCAGCTTCTCTCATCAGTTAATCATGGGTCCATGAGTCCAATTTTAGGGTCTTTGGGAGGAAGATGCAATACTTTTTAAATGAAAGGTAATAGCGGAATTATCCGGAAAGGTAGGATAACTGATAACGTGTACTTTTCACAGTAGTCTTTAGCCTGTTTGTGCACAGCCTTGAATTGATTGTTAAAGTCTGATTTCTGGGAACCTGGATCCTGCGTTAGTCATTTTGTCTCTTAATCGTATTCTGCTCTGACGTTTGTGTGTCTCTAAAAAACAAAACAGAAAAATGTGTAGTTACTGATGAGAATCTGTTTAGGCTGCAGACAGAACTCTCTTCTTTCAAAGACTCTTTAAAGTTTTTCCCTACTTGTAGATAGCAGAAGAGACTCTGAATCATCGCTATCTGCTTTTTTCACCATTATATCTGTTTATCACACTGTCGACATGATGCCTGCTTCATCGACAGTTATCATGACTAAAATTTGGTACAAAACAGCTTTTTTGATTCAATAAAAAAAATAAAAAATTAAGACGCTGTGTAGGAAGTAGCTCACTAAGCTCCAGCTCTAAAGTAGGCACTTGATTGTGCAAGTGCTTGTGTTATTTTTATAGTCAAAGCATCAAAATACCAGATGCATGCATGAATCAGTACAAAAATATTTGTGATGACTCTTCCCACTCATATGTCTATGCGCATTAGATAGCTGAGCAGATTTTACTGTTTTGAGACTTCACTCCTTCACTGTAAGAAGTCTCCAACACATGTTTACTAGTGGTGTCGTTTAGCCACTTGAAGAGGTAAGAAGAAGGAAACATGTTGAAATTTCTTCCTTACATTGCAACTAAAGTCTTTATCTGTTGTAGGTACATGTTTTTCATGCATCAATAAGGGAATACACACCCTCTATTCAGCAACCTCAATGCAATATTATTGTATTTTGGTATAGGTAGAATATATAACCAGGTCAATCAGTGCACAGATTACTTGCACATTTTTGACTGGCTTTGCTTGCTTGGATGGGCCACTGAGACATTTGAACAAGTAGGGGCATACTAAATGGGACTTTTCAAAAATGCAGCTTAAAAAGAAAACAAGGTGAAAGCCTGAAGAAAAGTTTATTGTAATAAAATTGAATATTTTAAATTGAGACAACTGAGTGAAGAAAAAAAACTCGGGCAATGAAAAGCAAAATGGCCTTTCAGTCCATTTCATATACACCGTGTGAATACCTCCCTCTCCCTCCAACTGTGGCAAATTTTTTTTCAGCTGCTTTTTTAAAGCCGGTAACATGAAAATAGAGATGGTGAAAGAGAGACCTCGGTTTATTGGTTGTTTCAATCTCTGTATTTTTGCTTTCTCTGTTTTCCTGTCTTGTCTTTTCTCACTCCATTTATGACAGGTCCCTTAGTGTCCTTCAGTCATGACTTATGGTTAAAAGGCAATTACTCAGTTATACTGAAGGAGTCTGAATCAATACACACACACGCACACACACACACACACGCACACACACACATAGATAGAGCAAGAGAATGAGAGAGATTGCCTTTATAGATCCCCTGGGAACACAAAATGTTATTAAACACAGTTTTCTCTAACTTGTGTACTTCTTGCTTAGACTAAGATGCTACTTGTCCTGTACGTGTGTGTGTGTGTTTTATGTGTATGGAGAAAATCCTGAGTTAGTCTTGTGATTGGAGGTCTGTGGTCTTTTTGTCTTCGCTGTGTAGAGCGACAGACAGTGGGACATAGATGCAGTAGTTACACTTTTAATTTAATCATAATACTTTTGGTGGCTTTTTTGTTGTTTGAACACAAAGTTTGTGCGTGTGTATGTGTGTCACATCTGCACTCTACCTCTGGTCCTTCTCCTTTGTTTTCAAACCATGGAATATCCTGACTACAAGGTCCCTTCGATTCACTATAAAATGATTTGGAACATAGAATAGATTGCAAGGAAAATGTATATATTGATGAGGATTTTTGTGCTAGATAATATTTAAATACCCACACATACCTGTTTTAAGTGATGTAATTGTAAAAATAAACAAAAAACAATATCCTGTTCACCATTATCTTATTATTTTAGAGGAAGAAGTATAGTAATTGGAGCAACGCCAGCAGCATTAAGGAATACTTCATAGTTACAGTGGTTAATAAGGGGCTGTTGATTTGGATGGTTGGCTTTAGCACTCTCTAATGTGGAAGCTTGGAGAGTGAACCACAACTACAGCCCAGTGCACATGTCACCATTTTACAGTTTAATGTAAAAGATGGTTAGTAAATTTGATTAAAGAAATAGCCGTGTAATTTCTACAAAGTAGTAAAAATTAATGAGGCACTAAGTTCTTGCATATACTATTATGAGCGAATGGACAAAAGGAATTGGCTTCATTTGAAGTAATACCACTCATTGTTAAAGACACCTTTACATTCAGTGAAGCAATACAAAAATGTTCCTGTTTGAAAGAAGTTACTTGAGTTCAGATAGTGTTGTCAGTAAATCAAAAGTCTTTTTCCAATAATTTAAGCAGAATTAATGCAGAGTCTCTTCTGCCCTTGAACTGATTTGGTGTGTTTTTATTGAGTCTTGGTAATATTTAACACTATAACAGCTTGGACTGGACTCTTGTCAGTTTTGTTTTTATGCATTATTCATCGAATTCAGTTGCTGGCTATTGTGAGCCTGGAAACATTTATAAAACTATGTTTTCGCTTGATCATTGTGGGGTATTCAGTTTAGACTGAAGGGCAAGAATTCCAATATTAGTTGAAAATTAAATCAACTTTGTTGTTTTCATTCTGTGAAAAAAGGGGTTGGGATGTTTTCTGAAGCAAATGTAGAGATGAGGAGCCACTCACTGCACCCAGATTATTTGTTGTCTTAAAACTATTATTGTGTATAAGTAGAGTATATTCATATTTTTATTATCACGTAATATGCCCATTTAACATTTGTCAAATCTGCTAATTAACTTTTATTGGTTGAGATTACATTGCATTTATTTTAAGTCATCTTGAGTTTCAGGTTGACAGAAAATAGATAAGTGGTCTTTTTAGAACACTAATCTTATTTTCATATGAAGGAAATTACTGACATATTAACACTTTATCATATGCATGCAAGCATACACACACACACACACACACACGCACAAAGAGGGTCGCATTCATATAGCCTTTAAATACTTGCTGCAATTACCTTGTTGCCTTGGTGACATGGCTGTCAATGAGCCTTTTTTTTGGTCTAAAAATCTTACATTGGGTGAGACAGATTTTGAGATAGGACGAGTCCATTAAAGCACACATGTATACCATACTATCTTAAATTCTAAAGCCTCTAATGATAGACTTTGATTAGTTCATGAGACCTCATCACTTGTAAAGACAAAAATAACTTGGTAACGCACAGATGCTCAAACAAACTATGTTCATCCTTTTTATTCTGGAGAGTTGATTAAGTGAGGATTATTATGCTGTGCAGTTACCATAGCAACTCAGATTGGGGTCAACCAGGTCAATCTGTAGGAACAATATTTATGCTTTCCTGCTAAAAACTCCATCTGCATCAACTTTTCAGTGCATGGAATCAACAAAGTGATTGAAACATTCATGACAGCATTATGATTATATGATAGCATCATACACTTTGGGCAGATTTACTGGCTACTGTTCCAGCACTTTCCAAAAGTGCTCTACCGGATTTAGATCTGATGATTGTGGAGGCCATTTGAGTACAGTGAACTCATTGTCATGTTCAAGAAGCCATTTTTAGATGATTTTAGATTTTTGACAGTGTTAGAAGGAATCGACATAGAGGTAGGCTGTGGTTAGCTAACAGGAGTGGCAGCCAGTGTGATCTTTTGCTGCTGTAGTTCATCTGATTCAAAGTTTAACATTGTAATATTTGACACTATTATGCAGATATGCAGAAGATTTAGGGTGCTATTCTGCATACTTGGATTGTATCGAGTGGCTATTTGAGTTATGAGCAACCATGCCACATTCATAGTCAAATCATCTTCCCCATTCTTATGCTCGGTTTGAACGTCCATCTGTCTTAACCATGACTATGTGCCTAAATGCCTAAAGACTGGCCACAAGGAGTGTAACAGATATACCTAAAAAGTGGCCAGTGAGTCTGTATGGTTGTTTGAATATTGTATGTACTCTTGATAAATGTAGTACCATCATGGGCTATACCAGGGGTGGGCAACTCCAGGCCTCGAGGGCCAGTGTCCTGCAGGTTTTGGATATCACCCTGGGTCAACACACCTGAATCAA
>VUQG01044914.1:12120-24179 GCA_015106755.1 Etia nguti | reverse complement strand
TTTATACTATGCTAAACAATAAAAGATTAGCTCAAATTGTCACTCTAGTTTAGGGGTGGGCAACTCCAGGCCTCGAGGGCCAGTGTCCTGCAGGTTTTGGATATCACCCTGGGTCAACACACCTGAATCAAATGATTAGTTCATTACCAGGCCTCTGGAGAACTACAAGAAATGTTGTGGAGGTAATTTAGCCATTTGAATTAGCTGTGTTGGATCAAGGACACATCTAAAACCTGCAGGACACAGGCCCTCGAGGCCTGGAGTTGCCCCACCCCTGGGCTATACTGTATTTGTCACAGAGAAGTGAATAATGTGTTGAATTGATTGTGTTTTTTATACATTACCACTGAATCACAAATGTTGATAATGTCATTATCTCTACAGTTTTCATGATACAAATGATTTGCATAATTTGGCATAGGCCTTTTTTGTTTAATGCTCAAATTTTTATCAATTGTTAAAAAGAAAGATTGAAAGCCAAAGTATTTAAAATTGCATATGTGAATCCAAAATTTCCATTACCCAACAGCCATGCCTTTATAAGATGAGGATTCACTTACATTCATGAAGGATGCATAACAAGTATGTCTAATTACATTTCCCATGACAAAGGAGATAAACGGAAGCCAGTATCTCTTTCTACCTCTGTGTCTTGGTCCTGCCATGCATATGTGGTATTGGCTCTATAGCTCCTCTGAGCACAAGGATTAGCTCCGGGTGTGAGAACCAGTTGCCCAGCATGATTACTGGAGTGTAAGCTATACTTTCATAGCCACAGAGATTGTTTCCATGTTCAGAAAGTGAAAACGGCGACAGATGAACCAGGAATAGTCCTCCAAGTTTCTAAGTATCGACTTTTACATCACTCCAGTGAAGTCAGTGAAATGGAAGAATAGTTGACACGACAACTCTAAACACCATAACAAACAACTCTAAGAACACAAAGTAAGGATAACTGGTTGCCACTAGACTCACACCAGCTATAGCGCTTGGAACCCTATATGCAGTTTCTGTCATTTTGGCGAGATTTCCCCTGCAAACAATTGGATGTTTTCATTGTATTAGATCAAGTCTTGCATGAATGAGAATTACTAAATTGGTTAGGGCTAAACATTTCAAGATGTGCATCCATAATAAGGCATCTTGTTTAAACAGAAAATGTCCATAAATGTAAACATAAGACAGACAGCCACGGCTTGGATTAGACGTGGCTTTCACTGAGGACTATGAATTGGTAAAAAGTGAGTAAAAGACTTCGAATGGCATAACCATGGCAGATAAAGCAGAATTTCGGATTACATGCAGTACCACTTACAGTGAAGGATGTGTATGGATTAGTCTAATTCTGTGTTGTAGAGATCTTTCCAACAGGGGATTTGTCAATCAGACCTTAGTAACGCAAATGCATTGCTGTTTGTAAATGGGGTGTTAATATCAAGTAGCAGTGACACAGATTTTTAGGCAGCTTCTGTGCTTAAGTAGTGTACAGTACATTGCGTTGAATTTCAAATGCAGTGTCTTAACTGAAGAAATATTTAAACTGGTTATTGTTGTTGGTTCTGTGGGTATTTGGTTATTGTGTGGACATAATAGCATACCCATTATAACATACTGAAAATGTTTTTCAGGTCGATCTGCAGGGAGTTGTGGTTTTCATGATGAATTTTCTAGCCAATAACAGAGCCAGACTTAGGAACAAATAGATACAAATAAGTATCACTTATGATTCCTGTATAATAAAGTTGTATTTGGTTAAACTAAAATTGTAGTTGGGGTTACAGCCACATGTGCACCAGCCACTGAAATTTTTTCTCTGCTGACCTTTATTATAACTGTGTTATTATTACTTTATTATTGTTTGAAGGACTGAAACATAATTCTACCAGTGGCCCTCTCGGTAAATGTGAGAGGGCCAATGGCATTTACTGAGAGTACAGGTTGGTTTATTACTTTCTAAGGTTTTTTTAATATCATCGGTCATTGGCTATATGTTTGTGCTCACAAGACAGTGGCCTAGTTATTTACACTTATAATTTTAATATTCAGTATTAAATTAAAAAACCCACATGCAAATGCTGATAATTAAGAGGTTTGTAGTTACCTACATACAGCTGTCATCTATAAATCTCCGGATGGCTTTGTATCAAAATGATGTGATCTGTTATGAACCCTCTCAGGGTCTCAGGTCATAGGATAGAGTGCAATCTAAACATATAGAAGCAGCATTCATCTACCTCAGAGCTAGAACAAAGACATAGATATACAGTACTGTGCAAAAGTCTACTTCCACCCTTCATTTTTTCATATTTTGCTAGGAACTCTCAGAGGGGCCCGAAGGCCATTACGTGGGAGTGGACCCAAGTGCAGACACCAAACAAAAGACAGCGATTGGATTTATAAGTTTTATTGTAAACACTAGAGTAACAATGACAAGGCGTGGGTGCGTAGCAAGGGACGGACGAGGCGGAGAATCACTGACGTGAGACACTGCAACAGAGGGAGAATGTAGTTACATTTGGGGAATAAGGAGCGAGTACCAGAAGGAGAGAGGAATACTGGACTTATTGGCTTACTTGCAGGTGGAGGTCGTTTAAGCTTGGGGGGGAGGCAGCAGAGTGAGCGTCTGACAGGTGAGTGAATAAATGCACTTCCAACCTTAAGTTCCAGATGATCCACAGAAGACGGGAGAGAGGTAAACACCAGTAAACAGAAGAAAAACACCAGGCGCTCACTCTGATCCTAACAGGAAAATGGGAAATGGCTGTAGTGTTTTATTGAAACGTGCAATCATACATGTAAATCAAGTATATAAGGCAGTTTTTACAATTCTAATGAGCTTGAAAGTCAATAGGTGGTACGACTGCCTTCATTCTTCAACACAGTATGAACTCTCTTAGTCAAGCTAATTTCTTTAAGCAGTCTTTAGGAATAGTTCTCCAGACTTCTTACAGGACATTCAAAGCTCTTCTTTGGATCTTAGCTGCCTTTTGTTCCATTCTCTGTCAAGATGATCTCACAGTGCTTCACTAATGATGAAGTCCAGGCTCTGGTGACAGTGGTAGTGTCCCATTGTGTGTGTCACTCTATCCAGGTACACACGTTTGTGATTATTTTCATAATGAAAAATAAAACCACTGCCAATCATTCACTTTCCAGATGGTGGAATAATATCTTAAAGTCTATTTCTGCATTCATAATTCCATCTGAAATGCAGTACCAACTGGTAGCAAAATATAACGAAATGAGGGGTGGCTCAAGACTTTTGCACAGTGCTGCATTAGATATGATACAATACTTGCGCAAATTAAGGACAACTAAGGGAAAAACTAGGGAACACATGGAGGTAGACATCTGGAGGGAAAACTGATGAGAAATCAAAATCAACACAGGAGGAGATTGGCATTTTCACTGGGGACTGATTGAAAACAAGACACAGGTGGAAACATTCAGAGACAATGTAACAATAATGAAGAAAAAACAATTGAAGCAAAATAACCAGAACAAAACAAATAGAGTTAGAACAGGAAGTAATTATTAGAGACACATATAGTGAGAACAGAGGGACACTTGCCTCCTTCATAATTTCTTACTTTATATAATCCTTTCCTCACATACTCTCTTCACATCCTAACCCCTCCTACCAGACAAGACCTGGAAGAAACATGAGGAGTTGCAGTAAAAGGACATTTAACACAATGAGAAGCGTTGCCTCTGAGCCATCGTTTTAAAGTGATGTCAAATAAATACGGTGTGTGGCACAGCTGCATCACCTGTCCAGTGTTTTGTTACAGCCTGCTGCTGTATTTTGTGTGCTTAGATGTTGTATGAGCATAACCATGTTTTTGACAACTTACATATTTAGGGGTTCTGTTAATTAAATTGACACTATAACACAATGTGACAGTAAAGGGCAGGAAGTTTGACCATCTTAATAACTGAAACAACTCATAAATAAAAAGGAACTCTTATTTGCAGAGTCCTTCATTGTTTATATTTTATATAAACTGTTGCATGGGTTAAATATTCATGGACAATCTTATCTTTTTTTTCGCATTATTCTTGGCACCTTAACTTTTCAATTTCTTTTAAAATGTTTCTGCTTTTTATGTTTGCATTTAAAGTTTTTACACTGTTGTTGTTTCATGAATGCATTTTCTTTTTGTGGTTTTTATGCATAATATAAAACAACTGCGCAAATGTGCTCTACAAAAACATGGGTTGCATGTTAGTTTTGCCTACTTGCATTATTTAATAAGTCGCTTTATATTTTTCAAGATATCAGAGCACGTTTTTCTAAACTGTGCTTTATAAACTGTAATAATGTGCTCAATTTAGCTGACATTTAGAGTCATTGCACATTTTGAAATGAAAATATTTCATATACCTGATTTATATTACCTCTAATCTATTGTTTGATTCCTTCTAAAACATTTCTTAATTATATATTGTGCAAATATTGAATATTTGTAATAAAACAAACCAAACCAAACCAAACCAAAAATCAGTCAAAAAGTGTGTCAGTTACTGTTAAGCAGTAAGTCAGCCATTTAAGTGGGTGACCAACTAAAAAGTCTCCCATTCATGCCTTTGGACAGACTGTCAGTCAGAGCTCTGTATGTTACAGTGAGTGAATGTGGGATCAAAAGGCTGGAGCCTTACACTGGGGGCCTAGTGTGACTTCTCCATGAGCAGACTAATGTGATTAGAGTAGACTGTGTGATATTTCAGTCATTTGGCACCAAGCAGGCAGATGGGAAACATGTCATGAATATGAAATGCTGCTTTAGAGGAGTGATGGATTGATCAGCTTTACGTTGGGATGTGGAATCTGTTGCCCCATTTATGTCCCAACACCCCTTTTAACCCAGTACTCATCACTTCTGTGACTGCCGACTCCGAGAATCAAACGTGAAGTCAGAATTCACATTTCTAATAGAAAACGGATCTAAAAAGATCAACGGGTGCCAATTTTTATACAGTAGTTTTACCAAAGAATGAAGAATATTTAGTTCTAGAGGGTCGCTGAAATACCTGAAAGCTTGTTTTTGTTGTTTCTCTTTTCTTTTGAACATTCAGTCAGTCATACTCACCACATTTTGAGAGTTACTTTGTACATCCCCAGTTTATGTCAGTGAATATACAATCCATTTTTGACCTCAATAACACCAAACAGCAGTATTCCCCAGTCAGCCAGAGAGTGAAAACACATAAAAAAGAATGAAGAGTTTGTATAACAGATTATATAACTGAAACAATATATTAATGTACTAATGCATACTCTGTGTTAGAAGCACTTACAGTATTTGGATCATTTTACAAACACATCATACTTATCTTCATTATGTCACTGCATCACATAAGATACTTTGACTTTACAGTAAATTGTTGTTCTAATATAAGTAATAGGAACATATTCAGACTCAAGTGATATTTCTCAGTTAGGATATGTGATTAGTTTATTATCGTGTTCCCTGCAGATTCACATTATTTCTGTTTTTAGGAAAATGAAAACAAAAAAATAAAAAGGCACAACCTGTCACCAGTCAGCCTGCAAACCTGAGTAGCGATACATCTAGTTCAAGTTCGTTAAAGTTTGTCTTTGCCATAATTACTCTTCACTATAATCTTGAGAGATGTGTGTGTACAGTATAGAGATCCTTATATAATTTGGGTAATATAGGAAGTGGGCTGAATCATTTAACCCCTTCATTTATCAAAATCACACATGATTTCAATCAGTTAAACCTGATTTCTTACTACTACTTTGAAGTCCTCAAATACTGAGGAAAAAAAGAGAGCGAGAGAGAATTTTCTATGTCCATTAGCTATAGAAGAATGCCATTGTAAAGGCCAATAGCGTGTGAGACATTTGTCTGATTAGAATAGGGGAGCTGATTAAGCTTTGCCTTAAGTGTTGGTGGTTCAAGAGAAGAATGAAAGCACTCCAGGAAAGCACTCGAGAGTTTACAATGTTGTCCAGTTCTACTAACCACGGCCTAGGGTTTGGCATGGTTTATTAAGCATTAAGCATGCTATTATTATCACCAGCTATAATTAAATTGTCATGTAAGTCTAAAAATGATGAATATAAGATTAAAGAAATTTAAAATAAATAATTAAATAACAGCACTGGACACAAACTGCAATTTCTTGGGTGTGATTACTGTATATGATGCTATATTCTCTACCCCGTCAGGCTGATTTTGTAGGTTTTTGTAGCTGTAATGTCACAATACTGTGATATTTTAAAACAAATACGTTGTACCCATTGTGTATCTATTTCATGTTTTGATGTGAAAAGCAAGGACGAACAGACATAAAACATAGGTACCTTTATTTATAGCATATTCTTAGAAATTATGCACCTTTTTAATTATTATTCAGTGGGACTACTTCAAAGCTAGTAAAGTAAAAATCTTAGTTATATTTATTTTTTTTCATAGACTGATTATAAGTCAACTGACTGAAATTTGGACATAGTGTGTGTAGCACGCTTATTTATTCTCCTTCCGCATTCGATTTTGAAAGAGGAAATTGTTAATTTGAAAGAAGCATTATTATCAGACTTTTATGAATATTCAATGTAGGAGGGCTCTCATGCACAGAAATTGACAGCAGCAATTACCACGGTGAATCATAAATTGTTGCTGGTGATAACAGGAAAATATTACTTAAGCTGAATATTAAGTAGATCAACAGGAGCTTGTCAAACATTATTCCTGGGAAGAGACTGGACCACAAGATTACTGGTTTCTACAGAGGTTTCTACTTTCCCTTATTGTCCTGCTTATTGTGAGTGATTCTTCTCTTTATCCGTGTCCCTATGCCTCTCCTCTCTCCCCTTTTGTGTCAGATTATGAGGACTGACATGAAAGATCAGGTCCCTGAATAGTTGTTTAGGTCAGCCATGCCCTTTATGACCACACTCATAAATGTTTCTGGGCAGGAGAAAGCAGCTGATTCTTAAAAGTATGAAATGTGGAAATGCTGTGTTGCAGTGATTTAATGGAAAGGCAATCAGGCAGGGGACTGGGAGAGAAGAGAGGCTGGAGGGGTGAGTGGTTTTAAGGACAATGATGTAGAGGTAGAGACACAATGAGATTGCACAGTTTAGAAGGAGACATTTTGTCTGACTGAGAGAGAGATGGAGAGGAAGAAGTGGAGGTCATTTTTCCTCCTGGGCACATCCATTTCGCAGTGTTTTCCTCGAGGCTCCCTCGGGACACTACCCCGATTATCCCTCCATTCGCCATTATATATGTGGCCTAAACCTTCTCTCACATGTGCCTGCCTACTGTAGCCTGTCTGTGCTCTTCCACCTCTATTAGCTTTCCATGACAACCGAGGTAGACTTTTCAAGTGCTGCAGCCTTCAGACACTGCAGTTCTGCCACATTTATTGATATTGTATTAAAGCTGTTGTTAATGTCCCTTTCAAAAAAAGCCAAACACAACAAGGCAGCCTCCTATTCATTTCCTGTGGAGGGTGATAAGTCACTTTTGTAGAGTTGTTGACAGTCTTTTGATGGTTAACAGTGTAAAAATAAATAGGAATTTTAGTAATGACAACAGAATTTATATGACATACAACAAAGTTTTCAAGCTAAAATTAAGTGAAGGATGTTACCATTAGATGCATCCACTTGGACCTTTAGGGGATCCATTAAAATTTATTTTGGTGAGCATTTCAGCACTTTATCTGTCAATCAGTACCACCTTGTTTGTAAAACAGGCATGCCAGCGTCCACTGTATTGATTGGATCAGCCTTACAATCAGGGAATTTTGATCATTAATTCCAAAGCTATCCATCTTCTTACTCTCCATCTGATCATTAAAATAATTTTCGAGAGACCACTGATGATAGAGATGTGATGCTTTGTATTTCTTCTTCTAATTTTTAAATAGGTAGCTAAATGTTACAAAGAAGTTTGTAGTTTAGAAAAAATAAATTCAGCTCAGTTTTATTTGTATAGGACTAATTCACTTTAAACCTTTATATTCTAAGGTAAACAAACCCCGTGTAACATTAGACTGGGAGGTTGTGGGAAGACATGAAAAAAGAGAGACAAGAAGAAGAGAGAGTAGACAAAAGTTAATGACACACAATAATGGCATATAAATGCTTCAAAAAGAGGTGAGTGGAGAAGAGGAGTTCAGCGTATCATGGAAGATCCCCAAGCAGCCTGAGGCTAAGGATAAACTTTACTTAGAAAGGAAAGATTATAGAACAGTCTAGTAATTGGGACTTAACAATAGTGCAGCCTCAAAATAAAAAATGCACTAGTTTTTAAGCATCACTCTTATCACATGATATGATATGCTGCTGTACTTCCTCACAGTAGTGCTAGAGTACAAAGTAATCCCATTCAGAGTAAGTATCTGGTTAGATGTTGTATTTTTGACTCTTTTATAGCCAAATACAGTAACTTCACTTATTGTCCAAGTATATAAGTGAAAAATTCATTATGTCTTCAGGTTATGCTTGTACTTTATTTGTGTCATCTGACTTCATAGATACATATAACTGCACATCTGCATAGCAGTAGAAATTAATGCAGCCCCTTTATATATCCTTTTATTGTTATTTCTTCCTTATATATTCATATTTATTTTTGTTTGTTGTACTTGTTACAATGACAGTAAAGATATTCTGATTCTGCTTTCAGTAATATTGAGTAATGAAAACAATGTGTGTAACATAAAAAGTATTAGACCCAGCACAGAACCTTGTGGAACACTGTGACTAACTTTTATGATCAAATTGAAATCGATCAGATAAATTTCCTTCAATCTAAATTGTGTACTCTAGTCTTTGTAGTTAAACGTTTTGTTCAGTAGTATTAAATGCTGCATGGTGATGGAGCAGAACAAGCACAGAGAGCACTCTCTGGGGCCATGAGATCATTAATGTCTGTTTTTTACTGCTTTGACGAACTCCTGTCTGAAATTCTAAATGAAACTCTTCAAATTAATTTTTCATTTGCAAACGATAGCTGATTAACAAGAACTCTTTCAAGAATTTTTGAAATTTATAATTTATAATTAAAAACATCTTAAGATTCTGATGTTATACAAATCATAAAATATATATTTTTTACATTAATGTGTGATTCAAAAGATAATCATTTTCCCTTGAAAAGTTTTTACATTAATCACTAATTGAAGGCACTCAAAAGTAAAGTTTGGATCATATCTAACAATTGAAGTTTTTTTTTTTTTTTTTTTCTTTTGAGCAGTAGTCGTAATAATATTCCACTGCTGAGTGCTTGTGGGCTTAAAAAGCAAAAAGACTGATGACTGGCATATGGTGAACCAATCAGAGATGATCCTGTGATGTATTTATGGGAGATCAAATGCAATATTTGAGACAGCAGTTTTACTTTTTTTCATTATTATGGAGGGTCTAGATAATCACTTAAGATCACTGACCTTGTCCTTGGTAGAAAATGACTACACCACACCCATGCTGTAAAAAGCATTCTCAATCATCAAAAGCCTCTGTAATTTAGTAAGGTCGTGATCCCTGTGGTATATTTTGCTGCCAATGATTTTCTTATATGTATTTCTAGTAATGCAGGGAATATGCAGTTTATTGCGGCAGAAAAGACAAAGACCCTGTTTTCCTGTAGCACAAAATTCAACAAAACTATTATCGTGGAAGTGACCCAACTGAATTTGTGGAAATTACACCGTGATTTAAAAAAAAAAAAATCCCTAACTCCTCTGACCTTTTTATGTCTCAATGCTATAAACTGTGCCACCCACCCAAAAGTCATTTTTAAGTTAATTTCACAAAGTAAAAAAATCCACACTTAGAACATTTCATCACAATTGCTTAAGAAAAAAAAAAAAACACTCATTGGCTTGTATAAAATGTATTCATATTTTTAATGCTGGGTTTCCTTAAAAGTAAATTATAATTAAAAACAATCTTCTTGGAAACATTCTTGTAAAGCAGGGGTGGGCAACTCCAGGCCTCGAGGGCCGGTGTCCTGCAGGTTTTAGATCTCACCCTGGGTCAACACACCTGACCCAGGAATCAAATGTTTAGTTCATTACCAGGCCTCTGGAGAACTTCAGGACATGTTGAGGAGGTAATTTAGCCATTTAAATCAGCTGTGTTGGATCAAGGACACATCTAAAACCTGCAGGACACAGGCCCTCGAGGCCTGGAGTTGCCCACCCCTGTTGTAAAGGCTATCTTCCCATTGTCCTGGGTTAGGGGACTTACTATGCATTACCAAATGAGAACAAAATACCTCTCTTGGCACTCATCATATCCTTTCTCTAGATCCACAGAGAGACAGTATTGAGAATCTGTGCTGGGGTGCAGATCGCACTACATGTGTGCTGTGCCTATGTCCAGTTGACACATGGTTCCCTTCTCATTGCCCGGGCACTGGGCGTAGTGATCACCACACAACAAACTGGGTTCTGGGGTTCAGACATGCCCAATAATCTGTGTGAGTGTTCCTTTAAAAGAACTTGAGTCTTTTGTAAACAGTAGTATGACATGCAGAGCTATCTGCTGTGGTGACCCCTTGTGTACATGAAGTTTTCAAAAGTAGCATGTAATATTTATGTTTAAATAAAAAAGAATGCAAGAAAGAGCTCAGGAGGGCATGTATTCTCTCAAGCCATACCCCTCACGTGAAATACATTCTCTACATGGTTTTTCTTTAGCTGCGAGAATTCTTGCTTGAGATACTTTTCCAGATAATTCCCAAAAACAGGAGTCATGCTTCTGGTGATATTATAATTAAAGCAAATTTCCTTATCTGAATCAGTTTCTTAAATTGAAACTGTGCAAGTTTGAGGGGTTAAAACATAGCATGCATTACATGAATGTGCCGCTGTAGCATCCATACATCATGCAAGCCTAACCCTGCAATCACACAGATTGATTACAGCTGACTAATCAGTCACTTCCAGGTGGCCATTTTTCAAAGACACTGGCAAAATCAATACAGACTTGGAAGATGAGAGGCCTAGAACCTAATTTCAAACTTGGACCATGATCTGTTCTGATGGGTCTTAGTAGTTGAAAGAATAATAAACTGCTCTGATTTGCCCAGTGGCTACTGGGTTAGGCCTCCCTGTGGTCGATGGTATGGTCGATGTTTCATAGTCATCACCTTGGTACAAAGTGACTAAACTATTCAAAAATGCAATAGTGCAGTCAGTTAATTGATTTCCTCCTCCTGTATGTAAAACTGCTTTTAGTGGTCTCCCTTTGGATCATTTCTGATTAACGTCTTTGACTGTTGCAGTGCAGTGTGAAGTGCAACTCTGTTTTTTTCTAAATCGAAATGCAAATAGGCCAGATTTAAAGACTATCTTGCTAAATGCTGTTACAAAAGTTGCTTTTAAAAACATTACTTTCTTTGTCTCCAGTCTAATACACAAACATATTGATAATACAAAATCTTCCAAAAAAAAGAACCTCTCAGTTCATTTATTTATGTTTTTAATCTGTGTTTATGAGTACTTTACTGAAGCCACACGAGGAAAAGAAAAAGGCTGTAAGTGATCTTTACTTCTACTGTGGCTACTGATGATATGAACAGCAGCACTGAAAGAAATTGCAACAAAAGATCTTTAAGTACCAAAAAGAGCTGTTACTCTGACTGTCATTGTAACTTAGGGACAGAGGTGGCAAAAGTGCAGACTTTCTTTACTTAAGTAGAAGCAGAGATACCTGAGTTTAAAAAAAAAAAATACTCCAGTAAAAGCTGAAGTAGTTAAGCTCCTTTTTTACTCAAGTAAAAAAGGAGCTCTGAAATGTACTCAATTTCAGCTCTGAAATGTACTCAAAGTAAGAAAGTAAAGTTTAGCTCCTTGAAGGACAATTCTACTAACATTTTTTGTACAAAGGTAACTGAACCTTTTGCTATATTATTATAATAATAAAATAATATTCCTTCATCAGAATAAAAAATAAAACTCAAATTTAAATAGTAATTCTAATGAATGTACTTAGCTTGAATCTGTTATTTAGGGCACAAGCAGTGAAAGGGAATTAAAAAAAAAAAAAAAAAAAACCCAAAAAAATATTTTTT
>VUQG01044914.1:0-12100 GCA_015106755.1 Etia nguti | reverse complement strand
CTTTTTTTTAAAAAAAAAAAAAGGAAAAGGAATTAAAAAAAAAAAAAAAAAAAACCCAAACAACTATTTTCTGCACTGTGCACCAATCCAACACAGTGCTCTACTGTGAATTCACCACACTGATGCAAGCTAACCTGTTTAACCTGGACAGAACTACTCAGTATTTTCATGCAACATTTAAATAACACAAAGTTAGTACAGCTTAGTTTGTTTTGCAGGATGTTTCACAAATATGCATTTTATCAGAACACATCATATACAAATCCTGTCCTGTCTGTCTTCCTACATCTTTCTCCATCTCTTAGTAAAGCTAGCGCTCTCTCTTATCTCTCCGTGTGAAATGCAGCAGCTAGCAACACACTGTGCAACAAACTGCACACAAACAGTTACCTTTCATGCTTCCTCCTCTTCTGTAGCACTAGCTAGATGCTGAAGTACCGTAAACGCAGCTTACAGACACCTGCACTCCTTCTGGCTCACTTTTACTCCCGAATATAAACGCTATAAGTGATAGTTGACCCTAAACTAATGAGCCTGTTTTGAAAATGTAAGGAGTAAAAGTAAAATTTCTCAGAAAAATAATTATTCAAGTAACATACAGATACCTGAAAATTCTACTTAACAGTAGAGTAACGAAGTATTTGTACTTTATTAATTCCCAAATGATGGGAAATGATGAGTGCTAAGAGATATTAACTGCTGTGATAATGATGGGTAGAGTAGTTTTCTGTGCTGTACTGTAGTGTAGGTCTGGAGTTTTGTCACCTTTTTAGAAGAAGACAGAGTTTCTGGAGAAAGTATAGAAAAGTCTTGAGAAGGACAGTCAGTTAAAGGCATCTAGAACCAAGAGAAAAATATGGACTTTCAATTTCACAGTGGGAGAAAAAATGGATTTAAATGGTTAGGAGAAAACAAAAGGAAGAGCAAGATAAGCGAGATTGATGTAGCCCAATCTATAGGCAGCTAGTGAACAAGTTCCCAGGAAATTATTGATTTGAGGCCAGTATTGATCTTGACACCCTACATAAACACCTCCACATTTATGCATCAGATTCACTTAAGGAGGAAAAGTTGAAGCGAAATGCCCTTGGATGTATTATCAGCACTAAAGTTGTTGCTCACATATCTTTGTCTGCTCATAAAGGGCGCTCATTTTCTCACATCAAATGGCCTAATGGTAAAAAAGAATAATTCTGTGTGTGCTCCCATGATTTTTTTTTCCATAGAAGTATAATAAATTTTATGTAAGATTATTGCAATTACATGGGATTGGAGTGGTGAAATAAATACTCAGGAAGAATTACTTAATCAGATTATTTACTGGAATAATCAAGCCATGTGTCTATTCTTTAATTGTTTGTGTTTACTGACAGAGGCCAAGACCCCCTGTTGCTACAATATTGTTATACATCACAGGCCTCCCTAAATCCTTGATTGCCTCCAATGTGAAAGCTTTTTCAGTAAGTCTTTAAAGTGGCTCGAACTGGCAGTCGATTGTTATGTGATTCCATTTAAGGATGTGCTAGTGATAGTGTAAGGGATGGTACTGTGGGACACAATAGCTCCTGGAAATACTTAGAGCTATTACTGTCTCTTTATTTAATGATTTTGTGAATGGGACTTAGTGTGTATGCATGGTTCAAATGTGCATGAGAGAGAGGGAGAGAGAAAAGAGTAAAGTTCAGTCCATAAACATAAATTGATGCGCTCTTATTTGCTTGCTCATAAATCTAGTTTCAGAGTACACATCAGGACCTGATGGACCCAGTGGTTCTGAAAAGGAACGCTGCAGAATCATTAGTTCCCAAAAAAAGAGTAATTTCAAGTGGTTTCATCATCTTGAGGCAATTCCAGTGTGCGTATGTGTTTGTTGGCGCATATCCAGCAGTTTTTAAGTGCACCCTAACTGCTATTAAAGATTAGGGATGAAGTAGAGCAACACCCTTGTGTGTGTGTGTGCGCGCGCATGTGTGCATTAACATGTCAATGTGTGCTTTTTCACAAAAGGATAACAAAGACGATTTGTAACATCACTTTATAGCCCTGACCAGAGAGCTGGTCCTTTCCTTCTTTAGAACTGGCGTATTAGCACCATATTGAGCCCTTTGTTGCAGCCACCTGTGGTCATCTATATAAAGATTTTCATTACCAGGCTTTACAGCCTTGGTGTGTCTGTGTCTATAAGCAAACACAATACACAGGGTGCTTGCAGAATTCCCGTTATATTATCGCATGTGCGCATACTGTATGGTTAAATTAGTGTAAATGCACACACATACACATTCACACACAAACACACAGTTGATTAAAACACAAAAAAGATCTCACAGTGAAATATGCAGACTCAGCTTTGTTAGCTAATGATATTTTTTTAAAACTCCAGACTGCATCCCCAGCTGCAGATTTTCCCAGAGGGATGACTGAAAACAAATGACCACCCAACTCCAACATAAGGAAGTTTACATAGGATTTCTTTTTTGTCTCTTTGCTTTTTTATTGCACTTGAAACGCTCTTCTTTTGAAACGCTTTTCTCTCTTTATCCCTTCAAAGCTCCTTAGTGTTTAAAAAAAAATTGGATTCTCCACTTAGTCTTCCTTCTGTGTTTTTGAAATATGATGAAAAACAATCCCTGTACCCTTCAAATTGTCTAACTAAATAAAAAAAGAAAACTCAAAAGTCAGCTATTCACTTTTTGATTGTTTCAGTAATAGATTTTAGATCTAAATTTATAATGTCTTTCTGAGTGGTACAGACTGAGCCTTATGATTTTTCTGCTTTAGCTGGCAGTATCAATGAGCGTGTCAGGAATTCTAGCTCTGTATGTTGCGGAGCAGGGCAGTATCTCTGCGTGTGCTCGTTCTCTGAATTTTTGCAAGCAGGTTCAGACACACACACATGTCGGGTGTTGCTATCCTAGTGGGGACATCTAATTGACATAATGCTTTCCCTAGCTGCTTACCCTAACCCTAACCATCAAAAATGAATGCCTAACCCTAACCCTTAGTCTAAACCTAACCATAACCTAATTGTAACCCTGACACTAAACCCACATTTTGAGTCTCAAAAATGCCTTCAAACTTGTGAGGGCGGGCCCCTTTGTTCTCAAAAGTGACTGTTGGTCCCCACAAGTATGGTAACATTCCAATTTTTGGTCTCCACAACGATATCTAAACAGGTAAACACACACACACAGTCAGTAGTTGTCTCAAAGCTTTTGGCAGAGACCCTAACAGGTCATTGCAATTAGATATAAAGCTACAACTAGGAAATTAATCCTGCAACAGAATACTCCCTTATCTGCATAGTTAAAAAGCATTCCACAACGCAACACAGTAAGAGAGATACTGGCTCAGTTTCACCAAGCAGCCACAAAACTCCTTGGGTTAGTGAAACCTTTTCTTGTTTTGTACATCTAGGCAAATTTTAGTCCTATTCATTTCAAAGGAAGAGGAGTGGGTGGAGAGGCACACAGACTGAAAGGTCTGTGAGACAGTCACGCTTCCACTTAGAGAGAGAGAGAGAAACCTGGGGGGTATGAGCTTGGGAATTGTTTATGAAGGTTTTTAAATTTCAGCTTTGCATGCTGCATTACGACTGTATTAAAGATAGAGAAAGAAAGAAAAAAGGTTTGGGCATCAGGGAGAATAAATTGAATATCTTCTTTCCTCACAGGGTGTAGTAATTAAACGCATTTATCATTAGCAGAGATCCCAACTCTATCTTGCAAGATGGCCAGGCAGCATAAAAACGAGAAAAGGAAACTGAGTGAGATTAGTGAAAGACAGAGGGAAATAGAGAAAAAAATTGCTGCTTTATAGCAGTGAAAGCCTTGAATATACAGTAATCACCCACAACATAAAAACCACTGACAGGCAAAGTGATGCAATTCAGTGTTCAGCTGGGAAACCTTAGTCTAATCATTTATGTGGATGCTACTTTGACACATACCACCCACTTAAAGATTTCTGCAGACCACCCATAGCAAAGGCACTTCCACGGGGAATCCTCTTTATCCCCACAACGCCACATAAACTGCTCAGGAATGGTTCAAGGAACGCAGCATAGAGTCCAAGGTGCTGACCCTGTCTCCAAGTTCCCCACATCCAAATCCGATTGAGCGTCCACAGGGTGTCCTGAAAAGCCCCCAGAGGCAAAGGCTGGCTGCCTTAAGAGGATCTATACAATATTAAGCAAGTGGCTTTAAGGTTGTGCCTTATCGGTCTGTGCTCTATTTTGAATAGGTAGGATATATTTTATATATGTATCCATCTATCCAGCCAATCCATTCATCCATTACCTCCACTTATCCAACTGAAGCCCATCTCAGCTGCCATCAGGTAAGAGGAGGGGTACAACCTGGACAGGTTGTCAGTTTAATAAAACATTATGAACTTAATATTAGTTTCTGCAAGATGTCAGTTGCGATCATTCCGATCATTTCTATTAACTTCCCGCATTTTTGCCTTTTGAGTTGACTTGAGCAAAAATTGTGCAATTTGTGCACCCCAGTGAAGACCAACCTCTCACAACCACAGCAGGAAATTAACAATTATCCTTCTCATCTGTCTGTTTGGCATTCTCACTCTATCCTTCTAACTGTCTGAGCATGTGTGATTCCCTGTCTGTCTGCGGAATTTCCTCTCTGTCATTAAACTAAAGAGTGGAACAGGAAATTAACAATTATTCTGCAGAATTACTTACCAGTCAACAAGATTTCGTGTGCATTGGTTTGGTCTTCAGCGATTAAATCAATTCTGTTTCAAACTTAAAGACATGTAACATCCAAATTGTGTTTGCTTTGTAAATAAAAAAAGTTTTATTGTCTCTGAAATACAGTAAAGTAATTTCATGATTTAAATAAATCTCACATTTGTTTGTCTTTCTCATTTTTTTCATGCTTTCCTTCCACATCGGTGTCACTTCACCTCAACAAAGGTAAGAGAAACTCATGCGTGCAGTGCAGTGTGTATGGGCATGTGACAGTCAATAATACCTCTCGGTGACGAGAAAGAGACAGACAAAGAAACAGGTCAATGATGCAAGAAAGTTGGAAATTGAAGCAGTGGTAACAGTAAACCATTACAACTTTAGATTTCAGATTTCTCATTTGTTAACATGTGATCCTTTAATAGTCAACATTTTGTAAACATGAAAATTATGGAGGGTATCTAGGGAATTTTGTGTACAGTTAATTTAGGACACATAGCCTTGGTGTACTGAATCACAGACAGCTATACAAGCAATGAAGATTACACAAGACGAACACCAAGTTAAGAATATTTGTAGAATTTAATGAAATTCAGTATAACAGCACTATAATCGATACTATCTTAGCAAAGCTTTTCATGTTCAGTTTTGTTCTAATTCGACTTTATACACAGAAATAATAGAAATCATGTTGTGTTTGATTTAAGTTAATTATATTAAACAACAATGCACTTTGCATTTTCAAAAACAATTACACTATTTTTTTTTAATGGTAGAAATAATTTTTAAATAACACGTGTGTTGTACTTGTTCATATGGGTATAATTTATAATCCTTTTTACTTCAGCTACAGTAGCTGACGAATGCTTGACTGTCTTATTCTGTGAGGTCCAAATAAAATGTTTAGAATCTGGCAATGTCCTCACAATGTACTTATTAAATCATAATTCCTCTTTATGAGAATCACTTAAAGGATTTTAAGAGCATAAGGTCATGACTGATGCCTGGTCCATTTCCATCATTTAAAAAGATGTAATCTTGAATTTATTCATCTTCTAAGGAGATTAAAGATAAGATAAACTGCACTGATGCCTGAGGACAAATTAGTTCTGTAGCAGTTCAGATAACAGAGGACTCTGTAGATGAATACAATAAAAACAAAACATAAGCTTTAAGTTGACATCCTCATCATGCTAATGCAGATCTATCAGGCAAAAGGGAGCACTTATCATATTATTTATTGGCAGATTTGAATAAATTATGAGAAAACATGCACTGCTACTTATTTGGCTGAATGTGAAAGAGCACAGCAAAGTTTAGACCATGAATCATAGCATAAGACAGAAACAACCTTGTGCAGACCACAACACAGCCAAACCACAGCTGACTCAGTTAAAATGGAAGCATAACATGGCAAAATGTTGCATGTCAGTTCTGCTCTACGTGATTGGAGTTTTTTTGTGACACTGTCATCCCATGAAAGGGCAGTTGTCCTCAAGGAATCTGTTTTGCTGTGACATTTTATGTCTTTATATAAGATTTTCAGGTTGGTTGCAACTCAGCTGTGTTGTTCTTGACTGCAATCCAAACAAGGCATTTATAAACTATCGCTCCAAGCAGCGATGAGGGGGCCAGGCAGTTCAGCTGGCCACAGTGGCAACTGGATCTGATCATGTTAAAAGCACTGCTTTAAGAACTGATAGGGGAAAGAAAAATACATTTTTGTTATTGCAGTACCACCGCCTCCCTATCCCCCTACTGCCCTAGTACTTAAAAGTACTTTATTGGATTACCGCAGGAAGTGGTGTCAAGTCCATACATCAAATTTTGTGTCAGTTTATCAAAGTGTTAATGAGATATGATCCCATCTCTTTTTTTGGTGGCTTCACTGCCAATTTTAAATCACTGCAGCTAGAAACTGTAAGGAAAGTCTAAAGAAAAACTTTTGTGAAGCTCATTTGTCACCTGTGAAGAACTCTATAAACCTGCTGATAATACGGCGATATGGTTAATATGACAATTTGACATTTCAATGGTTTGTGTATACCCCCATTAATGCCTGACACAAGTATTACTGTATGTGTTTAAGGCAAACAGAACCATTTTTTTTGCAGTATTTGCAACGGTAACTGTCAAATAGCACAGAATTCCTCACGATGGGGTCCAAAGTCTCATGTAACAAACTTGGTTTTGATATATCTAAGAGATACTCAGAAATAACCTCACCTTTTGTTAAGCAGAATAGTGCCAATTTAACTAGCTTTGATGAACAAAAGCTTTAAAAATAATCGTAATAATAATAATTCAATAAAAATATACATGACTGCTGTGAGGCTTGGTCTGAAAATCATCTAAGCCAGTTTTAATAACGACTCTGAAAAAATATTGCAGAGGTATGGATGCCTAGGTAGCTGGATTTCTTCATTTCTTTTATACAGTATTTGTTTGTATACTGTGTAATGCTACATTTACTCCAACAGCTGGAATCTTCGTTAATTAAAGCTCTACAATTTATTGTACCTTGGTAAAGTTCACAGTTGGCTGCATTTCTTGTCTTACAAACACACATATACACACACACACCTCGTTATGTCTAATCACAGTCTACATCATCGCACAATACATATGAACCTTTTTTCATCAGCCAGTGTTTCACCTTTCAGAGTTCTACAAATGTCTTGGATTGTATTTGTCCCAGTGTGCTATTTATTAAGCCAGTTAGTGCGTTGGGATAGCAGGGAGTCAATGAGGCCCATAGTCAGTGACACTTACTCTGACTTTTAGTGATATTAGTTTCACCATTAAGCAAATGAACAGCCAGACAACCAGTCAACCTGGAAAATGTGTGAATTCCAGTATTTAAGCAAATGTAGCTCATTAACAGTTTTTAGATAAGCAGCACTAAAATAGCTGTCTATTGCTAGAGGGGAGAGATGAGGGGTTTTTTTCTCTTTTCTGTAAGGTGTTGTGTTATTATCATTGTTAAGGCAATGAAAGTGATTAAGAAAACATTGTGAATAGAGTGGAAAGAGGAAAAAGGGTGACAAATGAGGTTAGGAGGATGAATGAGAAAGATCAGTTCGATAGTGGGGTAAAAAGGTAGATGGAGATATTTTGTGGTCAGTCAGTGTATTGTCGGAGCATTATTGCATGAACTGGAAAACACGCGCATATACATACACACTCAGAGCAGCAGAATGCCACCGCTTCAAACAATAATCTCTTCATCCATCAAATGTATTATAAGAGATCCATCACAGTCCCCACATGTCAGCGCAAATTGATGTTGTTCCTCACACTTGCATACACATTTGAAGCATGGATGAAGATCGGGCATTGCTTACAACTGATGCGTTATTATCTAAGGCCAGATATCCATCAATACTTCTTTTTTAATCTAACATTGACAGATATATTGCTTCTGAGAAATAAGAAATGAGAAATGCTGTGGAGGAAAGCTTAATCGTCTCCTTTAGATAGGAGATGATTAGTTCTTTGGTGAAAACTACATTATCTTACAAATAAAGTGGAAATTGATACTCTGCTATGTTATGGCAAATTAAGTAGGAATTTACACATAGTGTATACCAACTCAATTAATATGTTTTACATTTATTTAATTGCACAAGTGGGTGCATTTCCGAAATATCTGAAAGCAGAGGCAGTGCTTTCCAAATGTACATTTCAATATTGCAGTTTATATAATTTTCTTTTTATTCATAAACAGCTGGTGTTGGTTCCTTTCGTTCTGCTTTTTTCCATTGTTGTGTACATAATATGCTGTTTTGTAGACATTTGCAGCATGTGCACCCCTGCAGTTTAACTTTCAGTTAGGTTACTCCATAGGTTTTAAAAATTAGTCTGTAGCTGTTCATGACATTTTTAACAACAGGGGTTAGTATTACTGTATTACTGTTCTGTTACACAGAAGAAAGCAGAAACAAAAAAATGGAATTGAACAGGAAACAGTGTTTGTTGATATACATCTAAATCTTCTTTTTTAATTGCAAATATAAAGATAAAGATTTAAATTTTCTTGTCCATTCAAAACATACAACAAAACCAATTAATCAGACTGAATTTTTGTTTTAGCCAAATATTTCTTTTACCAAGTTCTAAAAAGTTGTCAATGAGTTTTCCAAATTCAGATCAATACAAATATATATTGAAAGACAAACAAATGTGTCATTCTGTCTAACCATTTGTTTGATATGATTTTTTTCTTATCCAGTACGTAACATTTGGTCTGTTGAGCTACTTTTCCAAAACAGTGCCATTAGCCTTTTGGCATTTACAGCAAAAGCTAATGCCCTATAAATTGAATTTTCATAGGGATTTAGTAAATTATCCTAAATTTAAAGTCTATTACAAATGTATCTAACCATATTTTTATGCTTTTATTTGTCTAAAACTTTATAGGCAGATATTGACCCTCAGCAAAGCTTAGTTTTGATTTCTCTCACGCTTTAGTGTTACTAAATGTCTCAAATAATAACGTGTATCACAGTTACTTGGGTAACTCACTCATTACGAACTCTGATTGCAGTTCTAATTAAACAGCTGCCAAAATGCTCAATGCATATCATGTGGGGGGGATTTAAAAGATGCATGTGTGTGAGTGCATGCATAAGCGAGTTTGCATCCCCTCTTGAGTTTAAGAGGCGGAGACATACTTGGCTCAGTTCCTTTATTTTCAGACTAAACTGTGGGGAAAGTTTTCTGCTTTATTCCCTGCGGGTAGGCATACACTACCTTTTAAGGTGACACTTAATGGTAAACTTACCAATGGAAGAGTAGCACTGCCTGTTAATGTACAATAAAAATTATGAGTAATTATAGTAAAAATTACATTATTAGTTGTGGAATAAAAACCAATATTTTAAGAATTATGAATAGTATTATGTATTTTATTGCAGTTTATTATTTTATTCTTTATTTCTTTTAAAACATATATTTGTAATAAAGTAATAAAGGTTTATTTGCTGATCAGTGAGCCCATTTTGTTGACCAATCCGTGCCTAAATGTGCAGACATCATGGCTGCTGGGTGATATCACTTTTGTAGATGCTGTATCAGAAGTCACATTTTGAAAACTACAGTATACTGAAGGTTGTATTATGTGGTGTTAAAATTAAATAATTTATCTTTCAGTTATATGTAATTGATTTTAAATGTAAGAAATAGTCCCTTTCATTGTTTTTGTGACACCTGTATCTGCTACAATGATTTGATTTCACAGAAAAATATGTGTGCATTCACTTCTGATTGTCTTTCTGTGTCATAGTTACAAAAACTGACAACACAAATACATGCAGTTATGTTTCCATCAGTTAAAAGATCCTAGCATGTAATTACGCTACTTCTCTGGAATCTTTCTCATACGCTATCCATTACCGCTACTTCCCTAACCTTAATCCTACCTTTAAACCAAGTCTCAACCTAAAATTCAATATTCAGCATTAGGGGACTTGTTTTTGTTGTCAAAAGGGAATGCTGTGTGATTGTGTTTAGATTTATGTCCTCACAATATAAGTAATACAAGTATGCATACACACATAAATCCGATAAGTTCTTATCTGGATTTGAGTGGCTACACATAGTAAAACCTCTGTTGTGCAGAGACACTAGGTTTCATATCACATGTGTGTCATGGCCAGATCTTTCATCATCCCTGGAGCTTCTTTCTCTCTCTCTCACTCTCTTTATGTGTGTGTGTGTTTGTGTGTGTGCGCGCGCGCGTGTGTGTTTGTGTGTGTGAGTAAAGAGTTCAGCCATGAGAAGCCATCCAGAATGCTTATCTTGTAAATTCAACAGCTTGACTGCTTTTTTTTGCTGTGGCAGCAACACACAGACTCACTTTTTGCCACACATACAGTGCTCGCAAACACACACGTACTTCACACACTCAGAACGCCTTACCCCATGCTGCTATGCCTGAGCTTGACGCGCCATGTATTGACTGCCATCAGTCGAGCTCAGATTTGATGATTCTCACTTCTTTGAAGTCCCAGTCACAGTCCTGTGCTTGTGTGTGTGCATGTTTGTGTGTTTGCATAACAGAGAAGAGAGTGAGACACAGAAAGTGAGGCTGGACACATGAGACATTGTTCTATTTGTACCTATATTCTGACATTGTTCCAGTTTTTTCTTCTGTTTTTCCCGTTTCCCCTGACTTTTTCTGTTCCCCTATCCCTCTCCATTTCTGTCATCCCACTCTCTTTTTTTTTACATTTAGATGACAATATATTGTAGCATTGTGTTACAGTTACCTATACTCCTGTTCCTTGTATTAAGCTGTGTTAGCCTGTCTTCAACTTACAGTTAATACCTTTAAATTCGAGTGACTATTCTTTCTGGATACAATGTACCACTTGACATACTACTGAAAGTAAATATTTGGTGTAACCATTTTTATTCTTCAGCACAGCTTGAACTGTCTTAGTGAAGCTTCATCATATCTATCCTTTCAGGAATAGTTCTCCAAACTTCTTAAAGTTCTGTAATTTTGAGGTCAGCCAGACCATGACAGATAGTGTTCTGTTGTGTGTTTTTTTTTCTGTTCAGGAATTTTTTTTACTGTATTGGTAGTGTGTTGGGATCATTGCCATGCTGAAAAACTGAAGCCATTGCAAATCAGATGCTTTCCAGATACTACTGAATGGTGGATCAAAATCACACAAATTATATAAGTTTGGCCAATTTTTGTAGATTCAGCTAAAGAAAAGGGAACATATCTGTTGCTCTACTAACAAAGTGTCTAAAAATACAATTTAAAATGTTAAAATGGTATACACACAACACTAGCTCGTCAATTGAGTTAATACCCTTTCTATGGTTTAGTGATTCATAGGTCAGTGTTAAGTGGCTCAACAAAAGAAACAAAGATAAATGTAAAAAAAAAAGAAAAGTCCTTCAGATTGCCTGGAGACCTGTTGCTTAAGACTGATTTAAAAAAAACTGCAAAAAAGTCTTACTCTTTCAAAGCAAAATACAAAATGATGAGGTGTGGCTCAAGACTTTTGCACACTTTTTTTTTGTTTGTTTTTTTGTTTTCTAGCTTACTGATACATTCTTTTAACTTGTTCAGACAAAATACCAAAAAAAAAGGCAAAATGCCTTTATTTTTTTCTTTTGCTGTCTTTCTCTTCTTTCTACTTAATTATAGCTGACACTTAGAATGCACTGTAAGGCTGAGCCAAAGAGAGTGAGACCCACATCCAAGTGAGTGAGCAGACACTTCAGGCATTTCCCAAAGCTTTTTTTGGATCACTATAGCATCTTGATGCATTCTCAATCATCCAGGAAAGTAAATCTCCAAAAGTTGATTCTGTTCATCTGGACGTAGCGTTTTTGTGGGAGAAACGTTTCGTCACTCATCCAAGTGACTTCTTC
>VUQG01044913.1:79417-94520 GCA_015106755.1 Etia nguti | reverse complement strand
AATTTTTTTAAAGGTTAAAGAACATGAAAGTGTATATCAGAGGGGTAAATATATACTTAAAAGAGAATGTAAATAGGCTAACAAAAAATGTCCGGAAACTGGGCCAAAAGCTGAGCTGAGCTTCTCTCGGCTCTGTGCACACTGAGTCACAGATATTATGGCAACACATTAGAAGCAGCTGTATTTTTCCATGGCTTAAGTCTCTTTTCAGAAAACACTGTAGAGTCCTTACTTGTGTAAAAATGAAACTAAAAGTCAAAACCTGAGGAGAGTCACTGAATACAGACATGAGTATTTGCATGTTCCTGAATGTTGACAACCTGTAGGTAAAGCAGTCACACCCACTCTTTCTTACCTTCTTTTTCCCGTTTATCGCTCCTTTGCTTCACACCCTGTGTTTCTAGTCATACCGTGGCTTGGTTTCGGGCAGCTTGTCTTCTGTGAGTCACAAGAAAACAGAGCAACAAAAACAACAATCTCATCTTGAGAAACCCAACTGCGATGCCTCATTACAACATCTTTTGGGAAGTTGGTTGACAGGTGGTTTGTAATCATTCGTAGCTGCAAACATTAATCGGAGACTTGGCCCTGAATCAAAACAACGCAGAATTTCTCACTCACTTTGCCGTTATGTTTATTTTCTACTCGGCGTGCTTCTCCCCACAATCTCTTACCGTCACTAAAATGAAAGCAAGCCTATTTTGTGAGTGCAACAGAAAAAGTCAAAGAAGCACGCAACGTCTCATTTGTACTTTATAATTGCTGAGCGGCGCCAACAGAGCTGTAACTCGATGAAGGAATGAGAAGTATTGAAGAACTGGCTGGAAGAGATGGGAGGGCGTGCAGGACTTTTGATGAGCTTAGAGAGCAGACCTCTGGATATTGGTTCTGATGAGAACTGGAGGGGATCTGACACACTAAGTAGCTCCTTACAGCAGCAGGGAAATGAGGAGTTTTAAAATTCAACAGAGGGAAGATAATGTGCTCACGAAGGTCGTAACAAAATCGAATCGGTTTATTGGAAATAGGGGAACGCCCTCAGTCCGCTCACTGAATTTGAGCGGAAAATGAGAAGAGGGTGCACATTAAAGACCGTCTTCCTTGTGTGAACTTTCACATATTTTCACTTTACTTTTGATTTCGACACTTCAAGCAGCCCTTTACAATAATGTAGCATGTAGTTTTGTTCCTCTTCTTTTCCTCCCCTCACATCTGCTTGGTGTGCAACCACTTGTCTATCACTCTCTCTCCACATTCCTTTTCCATGTGACTAAAAGAATGAATTAACATGACAGAAATGACTTGCTCAGCGCCGACCGTCATAGAAATATAAAAGCAGAATAATGACAGACAGGCGAGCTCTGGTTTCCACATGCACACACAATGTGGTGCAGCTGTCTTTTGGAAATGCGCTAGTTGTAAACCAGATGATACTAGACAAGCTTAGAGCAGGAAAAACGGGGGATTTTATCATCAGTCAGAGTAGAAAAAAATAAATAAAAAAGCATTTCTCTATGTGTGTTTGCTATTGCTACATTTGTCATGAGCTCACTACTGCACATCAGTACATCATAACGCCCATCTCAAAATTACAGAAAGTGCCACATCATTACAGATCTTGCCTTTAAGGATACAGCATTTGTGAGTAGTAATAATAATAATTATGATCAAAGTCATTCAAAAACAAGAATTATCACAGTTGCTATAATTGTGCAGCTGTAACCAGAACCTTACAATCGACTTGCCAATTTAAGAACCAGAAGCATTTTTTATTTATTTATTTATTTTTACATAAAGGAAATTCCAACAGCCTCAGCTGGTTTCCTAACGCCTGTCCTCCACGTACATGCACGCCCACACACACTGCAGTGGTTGTTTGTAGACACAGACACATGTGTGCACACCCACACTGAAAAAATGGAGCACTGGCTGCATTGAAGAGCAAGGACAGGATGTGCATGACAGATGATGCAGGATTAGAGATGCTGTAAATGTGGAAGCAATCGAAGGGCGCTGCTTTTTTCTGTATCCTTGTCACCATATTGTGGTTTCTGTGTCATTGTTGTTGATGGGGAAAAAAAAAAGGCAAAGGAAATGCCGCTGTATGAATGTATTTCGGTTGCTAATGAGGCAAGTCAAAATATGCTGAATTAAAGCAAGTGTATCCGAGGCGCAAAGGGGTGCTGGGTATGAGATACAAAATATGGAAAGATGTATAGATCTTTATACTATAATGACTTTTTTTAAAAAAAACATTTGTGGCTGCGTACTTTGAGCTGTGTAAAGAATATACAGTACAAATGGGCAAGAGTTTTTGTCATCTGTTTCAGATGATGATTTGAAGGGACTGCCCATCAGAGTTGATCTTTTATACAGGATGGAAGGAGGAAGGAGCAGATTTACACTTACAGTTAACGTCGAAGGAGCCAGCAGGAACCAGTAACAGTGATTAACATAGGAAATGACGCACATGTGATCAGAGTGACTCATGACCTCACTATTTCACAGATGAGTTGTCCAGATGTGTCTCCACCCGTGAACACTGTCACTCTCTTACTTTAGCCACATTGCCTTTTTTTTTTGTTTTGTTTTTTGGTACTCACAAATTTATGAAATATCCAAGTTTAAAATCAGGCAAAATTTTAATGGGATGACAGAACAAGTCTATAGCCATGATGCAGCACGTTAAAAGTGTGCTAAAATAATTAGCATTCCTTTACACAAAGCACGAACTAAAGCATATAACAAAAATGCATATTGGTAAGGGTACTACTTCAAAAGTACTAGAAAGTAATGCTACTACTGCTTCCCCCGTTTGTGGGTTTGGTTTTTACCCAAACCCACAAACTCTGCCTCTTGCTCAGCTTGAGGAAAAATCAGGGGATTTTGCAGTGTAAGTAGGTAGGATCCATCTTTCTGGCACATTAATGTCCGCACTAAATTTTATGTTGTTAACGCCTAAAAACTGGAGCTTCTAAATAATATTTACATTTTTAGAATCTCTGTTCCTTAAAGCCTTGTTTGATGTACAAGGATGGAGGTCAGAGGATTGTTTAAAAAAAAAAAAAAAAAGTTGCACAAATACCTCCTTAACATTTGTTGATTTTTTTTTCTGTTTATCTCAGCACTTTCTTACTTAATAAACTCTATGTTGTTTGCCCCATTTATTCTATGCTGTGGCTCTGCAGGAAAAAAAAACTATCCTTTTAATATACAGGCCAAAAAACACTCAGAAAGCCAAGTAAACTTTACTGTAAGCAAAATGTTAATAAAAGGAGCTGCCCAAAAAAAAATGACAGAGGAGCAGGCAAACAAAAAAACCCTAAAAGCTAACTAAACTAACAAAGCTGAATTAAGTCTTAAATAGAAATCACAGAGAAGCTGAGAGTATGAGCTAGAACACTTTTCCTTGACCTCAATGGAAAATGTCATGAGGTGAAGGAAAGGTGTGTAGGAGAAGTGATAAGGCAAAGAGTCCAACTGCACTTAGCCTAGACTCCTTAACAGCACGACGTCGAATATCTGCGGTGTTGAAACTACAACATCTACTAGATGGACTACAACATGCACGCCTTACCTGACCCTTTTGTTTAGCTTCTCTCCTGTAAAGGATCTGCTACGAGCCAATGTGAAGTATCTGTATCTGAAGTGTTTTCAATTAGAATCTGAATGTTTCAATATGTAACTACCGAAAAAAACCCCAAACATGTAAAAACAAAAACAAAGCAATGTGCACAATCACATGGCACAGCAACAATACCTTCGTTATATCAGGAACATACCGTCTCTCCTTCAGCTGCCTCTCACTTGTCTGAATTGCCGCGCTGTTTCACACTGTATTGTTTTGGTTAGTACATTGCTGGCTCCCTCATCGGAGATGTCAATTTGAGCTGCTCTTGGCAGAATATTATTAATATAAACTTTTTATGCAACTTAGTAGATCACCCTGCGATTGCAGCCCCATGCTAATTTGGCCCCCTTAACTCTGCCCTGTTGCCGATAAAATAAAATGAATCTTATTTTCTTAGTTTTGCCTGCTATGTAGCTATAATTCCTCTCCAGCTCCTTGTTTATTATTTCTATGACTGAATTAAAATGTTTTTGTTTTTTTTAAATTAATTGATGATACTCCTAAAGGTTACAATGCAACAGACATCACTAATGCAATCTGAAGGATACAGAACCTTTACCAGACTTTGATCCGTTAATACCAATGTAAACTTGATTTGTGGAGCTTAGATACTATCTCTACGCAAGATAACAGTTTGACGAGAAGCAGATTTTATTGCAGCAGCGTGACATTCAGAGTTCAGCTGCGCGTTTATCAGCCTTTTCAAAATTCAAACCATATCAATAGGTTACGGCACGAAATGGAAAATGCATTTATAATGAACATTTACGCGATCTGCGTTAACTTTGTCAATTATCTATGAATGGTGGGATGGCATTATCCCCTTTCATGAAGGATGGTTCAGTGTATCTTCTGCTAAAAGAGGTAATAAAGGAAGCACAGAAGCACCTTTTCTTAGTATTTCCTCTTATTATGGCTGCGACACATACTTCTGCATCTCCTCTCTCAGAAACCTTTCTAAAGGAAACTGACTCGACAAAACTTGTGGTACACACAAGCTCTGTCAAGGAGACATTGTAACATGAAAAACAAATACCAAACATATTTCCCTTTTTTAGGGAACACAGAAAGACGTGACAGAGGGAAGGACAGACGGAAACAACGAGGACACTAAGCGAACAAATAAGAAACTGAAGCGAAATACAAATCAAGCATCCAGAGCTAACACTAGAGCAGCAGGACAGTCTAAACCGGTACCCAAGAGCTCAAATGAAATCAAACAGAGATCAGTTTACATTCACTAAAAATCAGCCTTTGATGCTTCATGCTATGCACAGGAGGGCTGATCCCCCCTCATCTCAGCTTGTACTCTAAGAGCCAAAGTACCTGCTACCCTTGCACAACCAGCTACAGTACGCTGCTTAGGACAGACACTGGGCTGAAATCTCCTTAAAGGGTCATGTGCTGTTAAAAGGCAAGCCAGTCAGCACATTTTTAAGTCTTTCCATTCAACACTTGGTCAGCTTTAAGTTTCCTTCTCTCTCTTTCTGCCCCTTTACCCGCCTCACACGTTTTAGTTTGCACAGTGTTTCTTATTTAACACTCAGCTTTCTTTTGTCTGTGAGCCACATTTTGTGTCTTTTTTCTTCTTCTTTCGTCCCCGTGTGCAGTATGAGGGATTGGTGTTAAAGCTTCAATCAAACATTTCAAATTGACAGGTGTGAGGTCTCAAAGCCATATCCGCCGCTTTAAACGTAATGATACTGATAGGAGCATGCTTCCTTCTGTTGGCGGTGTAGTACAATGCTGGGCCCCTGTGAAGACGTAGGTCTCTCACTTCTCCTCCTACATGCGCAGTTGCTGGTGTAAAACTTTGTCGAGCTCCTAGAAATAGATTTTAACTCCATTACCTAGTCATGCACTTGTTTTTCTTAGACCAACGGGGAGCAGCCTACGAACGAGAAAACACGAAGAAAATGAGTTGTTTAGAGAAAGGAAGGGTAAATGAATAAGGCAGCTGTTTCTGTTTTTTCAATTATACTGTGTTGTTTTTTTATAGCATAGTTTCAGACAGACAGAGCTGCAGTTAATGAATCCAGACTGTTTTCCCACCTCTGGGGAACAGACAAAGGGGAGGGATGGGGGATGATGCATGAAGGAGCAGAGAGAGGAGAATGGGAGGAGATAGAAAAATCTGTGGCTTTGCTGAAGCCATTTCTGCTCAGCAGAGGTGCAGGAAAACCGAGACTTTTTTTTTTCATGGTTTTCAGTAATCTTGCACAATCTCCTCTTTTCTCCCTCAGTTGTTTATCCAGGGCTTAATCGGGGAATCGGTGTTGTTAGGCAGCTGGAAGCATTTAAACAGAGAACTCTGTGTTAAAAATTAAGAGTACCTTTGGGACTTACGGCCGCTGATTCCATAAACCTCAGAAATGCTGCTGCACAATGGCCAAGTTTCCCTAGTGGAAATCAGATCTCTCCCTCGCCATCTTTCTTCTCTTCTCTCTCTTCTTTTTCTCACTTTTTTTTAATCTTTCTCTTTCTCTGTACTGCTGCATTTTTCTTTTATCCATTTTCCACTTTTGTTCAGGCTCAAAATATTTGAAGGTGGTCCGTTTCCCTTCCTTTGTTTTGAAGCTCTTCACAAAAAATGTGTGTTGTGTTTTTTTTAAACAAGAGTTTAAACAGATTTATTGGTTCATTGCTGGTGAATTTTCACTATGGGCACTTTTACTGTATTCTTATACTAAGGAATCTGCTTCATCATTTCCCGAACAAAAACGTTTCTTTCCTGGTTGAAGAAAATTGATCCTCAGGTTTTCCCCTAAAGTCAGCACAGGGACTTGATCACTCCGGTAAACATACTGGCATGTTACACCACCACCCTTAATCCCCGAGCACTGCGTGACCAAGGACCCCTACAGTATGACTTTAGCCCTACATACGAAGTGTTTGCGTAGACTGTGTTAGGATAGTTCTGTGGAGAGCTGAGCCAAAGCAGCTGTGAAAATACAGGCCTTGTGATATGTGAAGCCCGCCTCACCAGGATTTCTCTTATTTTCTCTCTAGTATATTTATAGTTTTTATCTGCCATGCCAAAACGAATATTTACAGGTACTTTTGCCGGTGCTGGAAGAAGTGTTCAGGTGCTTTACATAAGTAAAGGTAGAAAAAGTAGAAATGGGTTATGTTCACAGCTTGTTTCTGTGGCATCTCAAGTGACTAAAAGCAAAGAAAAATCATTTTGTGTTGGTCGGTTGCATGAAGATGGCTGATTTCATAGTCAGTCATATGTCATATGTTCCCCCTACACAGACTGCATAATATTTTGCTTCCATGGAGCCAGACTTTCTGATTTTTGAAAGTGATGAGCAATAGGTCTCCAGGCTCTCTGAAGGTCTTTGACAGGCACAAGAGGCACAAACTAGTATTTCTGCACCAACAAGTAGATTCCAGAATTTGTAGAAGATTTGGCATATTTCGACATGCAGTGCAGTATGTCCTAAAAGAAGATCTGAGTTAACTGGACAAGTAGAGAACAAAAAAAAAGAAAAGTGTAGAGACTTAAAAAACTATCTACAGAACATGAAGAGTAACTTAGTCCTTAGGAAACAGACACCTGACACAGGACCTGAGAGATTGCAATTTCTTTAAGTAGTGTTCAGGATTAGTTCTCCAGGAAGGACATTCAAAGCTGTTCTTTGGATGCTGGCTGCCTTTTCTGTTCTGTTCTCTATCAAGATGATCCCACATTTCTTTGATGATATTGAGGTCTGGGCCCTGGGGAGGCCTATGACCCCTGACTGATAGTCATCTATTGTGTGTTTTTTCTATCCAGGTATGCTTTTACTGCATTGACATTGTATTTGGGATAATTCTCATGCTAATCAGATGTTTTCCTTTTTCTACATTGACAATTCCATCAATTTTGACAAGATCGCCTAACCAGTGGCTGAAATCCAGACCTAAACCATGACGTAGCTTCCACAATGTTTTACAGATGGCTGTAGACACTCACTATTGCATCTCTCTCCTGAACTCATCTTTAAATTTAGATTCATCACTCCATAAGAACTGTTGTCTCTGATTTTCAGCCCAGTTTTTGTGTAATTTGGATACCTTTTCAGTCTTTTCGCTCATTTTCCTTTCCTTAGGAATGGCTTTTTGACAGCCATCCTTCCACTGAGAGCATTTTCTAATTAGGCTTTGGCATACAGTAGATGGATCAACTAGATTTTATTTTGGTTGCTTGTTGTGTAATTGTCACTATTTTTTGTTGTCTTTTTTTCTGTCTTTAATATATTTTTTTTGTCTGTGAACACTTTTGAACCTTTTGAGTTATACAGATAAAATTCCCTTGACTAACGCCAGCAAACTCAGTTACTAAACTGTTTCCCCAAACACAGATAACTGCTAATTAGTGCTGCGTAACATACAAATAAAATACTGTAATTTCCCTCGCCAAAAATGTAGCACAGACTTTGCAGATTGGCTGTTAGTACAATTACCCACACAGCGAGCCTTATCATTTGTCAGGTAATTGACACAAACAGAGTAGTCCAGTTCAGTGACTTGAGCAAGCAGAGTTGAAGCCTAGCAGTCATTTAGGGGAAATTTCAGCCTGTGTTGACACCCACCTGTCACAAAACATCCCCACGTCTAATAATGCTTAACTTTAAGCCTTAATACAATCTAAACAGGTATGTAATGAATAAAGACCCCTATATAATTGTGATAAAGGTGGAAATCAGACAAAGAAACCAAAACAATGAAAAGGCAAAGAAAAGTAATGCAAGAAAATTTCTGAACTGTGTAATGCCATCTGGCACTGGTGATGTCATTTCCTGCAAGATGTTTGCAGTAATGACCGGGGAGTTAAGATGCAGAACTGAGGTTCTGTCTACAGCCTGCTCCGAATGTCCAAATGTCAACACACACACACACACACACACACACACACACACACACACACACACACACACACACACACACACCTTACTTTCAGTATGACTTAGGAGCTTGCTGTAAACTTGCCATGAAGCCATGAATCAAATATAAACACCAGAAAAATTAAACACACATGGTGATGAGAAGCACTTTACTATGAGAAAAAGTATTTGTTAACCCACATTTGTTAAAACAGTATTGTAAATCTACTTTATTCATTTACCTCAAGTTCAATCTGCTGAGAAGGAGAGGGACTGATCATGTTTTACAACTTTATATGGTGTATCGTTTGTTATAGAATTAAGAATTAACAGTAAAAAAAGTAACAGCACTCATATCAAAAAGGAGTATTAACTATAATATATAAAATATATTATTGGATTATTCCTTACACACAGTCTTGAAATGATGTGTCTGGTGTTATTTTTGGTCTGAGCTTTGAGCTTTTTTCCAACCTGCCGGATAAATAAAGGTATTTGAAAAATATATACATTTCAGTATTAAGAGTACGTATAAAGATGCAAAATATAAAGAACTTATGCGTAATACTCTTGCCCTTGTGCTTCACCAGTGCACTGTACTTAAATTGGTAGCATAAAGTGATAATTCCAGGCCTTTAATATCCTCCCATCTCCATTCATCTTCAACAAAAGCGTTCTGTCTCTGATTGTTGGCTCTGACTCATTGCGGTTGAGCTGCCGTTTGATGAAAGGAAGAGGAGGGAAGAAAGGGGTCTGTTAATGTAACGTTTCTTTTTACTCTATTTTCTCCTTCCTCAGACCCCTCCCCTCTTCACCGCATTCGGCACAGTTTTGATAGGGAAGGGACGTTACAGTCTTTATGCCGGTCTGATGTTGAGCTTCGGTAGGCTTGAAATGTTCCATAAACTTTGCGTGTGGTGCCGTGCGCACATGTCTACGTGTTTGATTTTTGTCCCGTGGGTGGGGAGTGGAGCCTGGGGAAAATAAACCCAGTGAAAAACCACACAGAGCCGTCATCTCTGAGGTACCGCTATGGCAACATCACATTACCCGAAGCAACAAACAGGCTCTCTCATATTTTGTTGAAGTGATTTTAAGTGACAGACACAGTACTTAGACACTGGCTAATTGGCGTTAGCTGTCGTCTCGTTTGTCAGTCAGGGAAAGCGATCCGAATGCGAACCTGACGTCCTGGACTGTGTGCGAATGTGTGCAAGAGAGAGAGTGTCTGCAGCACACTACGAGCCAAACCTCTTACCCATCTCCTAGAAATAAAAACAACATCATCGCACGCCACAAGTTCCATACCAGTCACTGAATCATTACAAGTACAGTTTTTGCTTCACCTTGCTCCTTCTGTGTCCCATCTTCTTCCCCCACCCCACTTCCAACTTTTCTATCCAGATGTGGAGCAGATGGCTATTGACTGGCTGACCGGAAACTTCTACTTTGTGGATGACGTGGATGACAGGATCTTTGTGTGTGACAAGAACGGGCAGACATGTGTTACCCTCCTGGATCAGGAGCTGTACAACCCCAAAGGCATCGCTCTGGACCCCACCATGGGGTGAGTGTGGTCACTTTCTTAAAGTACAGAGGGAAGAACGTCACACAAACTTTGTCCAGTGACTGCGTCGTGTCATCCATCGCTGTTAGTCAACTTTAAAACATGTGGAAATAGAGGAAAAAAACAGGATAAATTGGATGTTTGGAAGCTAGAGTAATTGAGCACAGATGTTGGTGGTATGCTGACTGTATAGGGTTTTGAGAGGAAAAGCATGTTTTTGTTTTCAGCTCTTTTGTTTATGACCAAACTTTCCAGCTGAATTCCTGAAAGCGTGTCTGTATCTGCGGCGCGTGGTCGTGAATCTGAGAGATTCTTCTTTGGAGAAAACTGCACGAATGATGGAATGTGCGTTCGCGTGCACGTATTTGCTTGTAGTTTTCCTCCCACACAGCTTTCTCTGCTGTAATTGGTTCATCCAGGAACAGCATCAGGTAGAGCTGCTGGAACAGGCTTTTTTTTTTTTCTTTTTTTTTGGTAATCGGCAGTGTCATTAGAGGGAGAGAACAGCAATAACAAAATAAGAAAAAAAAAGTCTTAGTTGTGCTTTTAATAATCTGCAGGCTGACTTACTTTGAGTGACATACAAATAAAAGACAAAATTTAAAAAAGAAATAAATAACATCGTTATATTTTTCCTGCCTTCATCTACTCATTAGCAGTTGCTCCGTTTCTCTGTTATGAAAGGATTTTGAGAGGTCTACTTTAGAGAAGGACTCACAGCTCACTTGTGTAACACATGTTTTTCACAGTAGATGCTGTTTGTTAACACATTTGCAGGGACTGTGAGCAGGATTTGTGATTTGATGTCATAAACAAGTTATTTTATTTTATTCTTTTATATTTCTGCTCTGGCAACAATGAAAACTTATGGTTTAACAAACTGTGTTTGGAAGAAAAAATGTTATCAGTTCTCAAATATCCATCAAGAAGCCCAATAATGACGTTTTCAGTGTTTTGTCCAACCAGAAGTGAAAATCTGTCAATCAGGGGCATCTCTGGGAGAGGGCTATAAGGCGCTCCCGACACCTCCTGAAATATGATTGGTCTCCCTGGCACCCCCCACCCTACTCCCACCCAAAAAGCCACTGGACTACAGTGCTGTTTAAATTACAGTACCCAACAGTAATAGATGAGAGCACAGATGGGACCAGTAGGAATGTAACTGAGTACATTTACTCAACTACTTTCTTGGGTTTTATGTACTTGTAGTTCATTTACAGGTGAAGGTCTTGCTTGTAAATGAGACATCGAGTCTCTGTGGGATTACCTGTATAAATAAAGGTTAGATAAATTTAAAAAAAATTCAAGTATTTCCGTATACTCTGTATTTCGAGTGCAATTATTGCATTATAGATCAAGCTACTCAGCAATATATATGTAATTAATACCAACAGCTGCAACATTAAAGAGATATAGATATCAATAAGTCAATAATAATATGATGCAATGATGTGAACTGTTAAACTATGATTATAATTTTTAGTTACTGAAAAAGTCTGAATACTTTTTTCTACTTTAAAAAGTATCTATCACAAGATTATGTTTACATAATAAATCTGCAATATGACGCAGGGCTGCATATAACCTTGAAAACTGTGCTTTGCAGACCAGTTTGCATCCTTGGTCCCCCCCCTGTGCCCCCCTGTACCCCATTCAGAAAAATCATGGAAACACCCCTGCAATCAATCCATTTATCCTCACTTCTTTCTATAGGAAGGTGTTCTTCACAGACTATGGACAGATTCCCAAGGTGGAGCGCTGTGACATGGATGGCCAGAACCGTACCAAGTTGGTGGACAGTAAGATCGTCTTCCCCCACGGCATCACGCTGGACCTTGTCAGCAGGCTGGTGTACTGGGCCGATGCCTATCTAGACTATATTGAGGTGGTGGACTATGAAGGCAAGAACCGGCACACCATCATTCAGGGACTGCTGGTAAGAAAATAATCTCATTATTATCTCTCTTTAGCTGTAAGAAATTCCCCATAACGCTGTCTAACATGCTCTGGAGCTCTATACGCATTACGTTACCCCTGTGTGCGCCTTTAATGCGTTCTTAGCCAGTGAGTTATTAGCAGGGAGAAGATGGTGGACATTTGCCTTTTCATTAAATAAGCTGATTAATCATGTCCAATATTGAGGCTGTTGATGTTGCCGCGCTGTTGAAGCACAGTGGCTCTTAAACCTGTTACCATGGCTTTTACTGTGATCTGTGGGGGAAGTAACAGCTTTCATTTACTCACTGAACCTAAGGGCACAGACATGCACACACACACACACATGCACATAAACCGCCACCTCTTGTTATATATGTGTGTGTGCGCACCTGTGATAGACCATTAGTACTTGCACATCCTTCACTTACAGGATAAAAAGAACCATGGTTATGGATGGTGCTGAGTCAGGGCTGTTTTACCAAGTCAGTGTATGTGTTTGCTGAGACTTAGCACACACTCTCTTAAAGGTGCAAGCTGTGTAAAAAGTAATAACGTTCAGATCACACACTGTGGCCAACACAGTCTGTCAGTCTGGTTTGCGTTGTCTGTATCTGGAAGCTAAGGTGACCTAATGCACTATTGTTAATTGTTGTCCGATTCCAGATTATGATAGGAAGCGGTATGTAAATGTAAATCTTTAAGGTAGTCTGTGTTTATCAGTGTGGCTGATATCCACAATGATAGGCCTCAGGTCCATGTCAGATTTCATGTTGGTGCGGCAGTTGCCTCTGGGGGGGACTGAGCCTGTGGTCTGTGTCTGTTCACCTCTGTAACGTTCCAGTGTTTTAGTATTTCTTCCTGACTTTGTCAGCTAAAGGAAAGTGCTGTGTGAGCACTCATCATGTTTGAGAGCTCTGGAATATTTTTGGTCTCGGTCACACTTTGCACCATGCTGACCACAGGAAATTCTACTTTTTGGACAAGTGGCTTTTTAAAATTGTATATTGGGGCACCTCAAACAGCTTGACCACTGTTCTACACATATGCACATGGCTTATTAAACTAAAGGTAACATGGCAACACAACATCTCTTTCATGGTAAAATATATTTTTTTAAAAATCTAACCATTGGAAATGTCACCAAAGAAGATCACAAAGAGGAGAAAACTATTTTGTTTTGGTGGTAAGTTGCCATGGAATGAGGAAAATAATGGCTACCAAATTGTCCTCATACAGAGAAAATAAAAGACTCGCTCAAGTAAAATGTCACAAAGCAATGAGTGACAGATCCATTGTTGTATATTGGTGATGCAGGGGAGTGCACTACTAAAAACACAGCTCTTGGATTGCATTTATTTGTTCAAATTTATGAAAGTTAAACCCTTTTTTATGAGGTTACACACAAAGGCAATACTAAAGTGTTTCTGCGTAGACGTCACGAGGGCTTAGACGATTTTTTACAGTCTCTGCAGACTAATAAAGCGCTTGTACATCTATTTTTTTTGAAAGACTGTTAGTCAGAGAAGCTTTGTTTATGGAAAACTTATTTTGTATGTGTATTTGTACATGTAAGTTTAACAACAAAAGACGAAACACATGAAATAATGAAAAAAATTAAGTGGTTTCTGTGCTTTCCTCTCCCTCTGATTTGTGTTGTTTTTAGATTGAGCATCTGTATGGGCTGACTGTATTTGAAAACTATCTCTACGCCACCAACTCAGACAATGCTAACATGCAGCCCAAGACCAGTGTGATCAGGGTGAACCGCTTCAACAGCACAGACTACCAGGTGGTGACCAGGGTGGACAAGGGAGGAGCTCTGCACGTCTACCACCAGAGACGGCAGCCCCCAGGTAGATATGCCCGCACATATACATTATTCCTAGGTGGATATTTTATTATGAGATTCATTTTTTCCCTCTTCGTGATTTCTAGTGCGCAGCCACGCGTGCGAGGAGGACCAGTTTGGGAAGGCTGGAGGCTGCTCCGACATCTGTCTGTTGGGGAATGGCCACAAGACGCGGACTTGCCGCTGTCGCTCTGGATTTAGCTTGGGTAGCGATGGCAAATCTTGCAAAAGTGAGTGGGAATGAACAGTGACTGAGCTCCAGCGATTGTAAATCAACACATCCGTAAAAAGTCATCTGCGTGCCGAACATTTACCGTAGCAGTATTCCCAGAAGGGGGTGGGGTGGGCTTCTGAATTTCCCAGTGGGTGTGTGGGGGCATAGCTCAAGTAATTTGAAAGTTTACTAAAAAAATAGGTTTGTGGAATTGTGTCACGCAAAAGATGCTTACATGTAGAAATGCCATTTTGATGAATTTGGACGGTCTTTTTAGACTTTCTACGTGTGCCCCATGAGAAGGTATTATAAACCCCTTTCTATGAGAAGAGCTGCTTTAAGTGTATTTTGGTCTAAGCTGTTGCCTTGGTTCGGATCCATGTAGATTCAGTTTGAAGTCACCAGATTAACAGATGTCTCAAGCAGTTGCTGTCTGTCTGTATTCATTCTCCTGTAGATTTAATCCTGCCTATCTCACTGTTTGAGTTTAAACACATCACTCGCTCCCTCAACCTCAGTGACTCTATTTCAAATGATCTGTGAACCAAGTTGCACAAGCTGTTTATCGATGTATGAAACAATCCCTTCTGCTGTCCTGCATATGCTGTCTTTCTGTTCTCAAGTTATTTGCAGAGTTGAGTTTTCTGAAAGTAACGCCGACATTGACCTCCAGCATTTGTTTTATTTATTTTAACAGCATTGCTGGCTCTTTGCTGGCCGCTCCACAAAGCTGTCAGTGTGATTCGGCTTATTCCGAGAAGTATTTTACTGTCCACCAATAACAGCTTTATATTGATCTGCCTACTGAGAAAAGAATGTCCTTGAAAGTGGCAATATTGATTGACCCAAAGGCCACCCATCCTCCTCTTTCGCTATCTCATTAAAAATCACTTAATTTTCATTTTTGGGCTTTTGTTGAACTTGCATTTTTTAAATCTTAATAATCAATATAAATTATTCAGAAATAACTGTGTCAGCATATGAGCTTGCATCTAATTTCGATTCCTTTTTTTTTTTTTTTTTGAAATAAGAATTT
>VUQG01044913.1:49863-79397 GCA_015106755.1 Etia nguti | reverse complement strand
TTTTTATTTGTTTTTTTTTTTTTTTTTTTTTTTTTTTTTTTTTTTTTTGAATAAAGAACAGTAAATGATGGACTAAGCTGAAGTGTTTTACCTTTATTCCCTTGTTTTGCCACAGAACCAGAGCATGAGCTCTTCCTGGTCTATGGTAAAGGTCGCCCGGGGGTAATCAGAGGCATGGACATGAATGCTAAGGTGCCAGATGAGTACATGATCCCGATCGAGAATCTAATGAACCCGAGAGCGCTGGATTTTCACGCAGAGAGCGAGTTCATTTACTTTGCTGACGCCACCAGCTACATGATTGGACGCCAGAAGATTGATGGAACGGAGAGGGATACCATTCTGAAGGAAGGTACGGCAACAGCAGCTGATTGGAGAGACCAAAACGACATGCCAAGATTATGAGCTAGTTCGATGATTTTCCATAATAATTTCAAAAACAAATTTTATAAATAAAATTTGTAGACACATTGTAAAAGACTGTTTTTGTTCATCTGGCTTCTTAAATTATTTCCAAAACACAACAGTTCTTAACATGTATGTGGTGATGTGAACTCCACAGCCTGTTTATTCCCAGCTCCAATTTATTTCCCTTGTTCTTAGAAGATATATTAGCGTTGGCTGGTTACTTTTTTCCAGATATAAAATCACAAATGTCCTCCCAAACTTAACATCTAAGTACTGCACGTCTTGAGGCACCACTCATTTGCTTATATTTTGCTCCCAAGGAGCCACACTGTCTTGTACTTTGGACATTGGTTACTTTTTTGCTATTTTCAGTCCAGTCCTTGTACCTGACCATTATCAAAAGAGTTTGTTTTTTTAATCTCTTAAGTCACTTAACACTGACCAATTAAACCATTCAAGCACACAAAGGTACACAGTGAGTGTCCACAACTATCCGTAGATCACAGTGAAGGCTGTGGTATTGGGGATTTTGTCAAAATTGATGAAACTGTGAGCACAGAAATGTACTGGCATCATGCAGTATCACCTGGAAAGAGTCTGATTGGTAATGGCTTCATTGTACAGCATGACAATGATTCCAAACACACTGCCAGTGCAGTAAAAACATATATTGATGCAGTGTGGGATCATCTTGACCAAGAACACAAAGCAGCCAATATCCAAAGAAGAGCTTTGGATTATCTTTCAAGAAGCCTGGAGAACTATTCCTGAACACTACTTAAAGAATGTAGTTCAGGTTGTGTTGAAGAGTAAAGGTGGTCATACCAGTTATTGACATTCAAACTCATTAGAAAATCGTGCTATTGTTTCCTGTTCAACCTTAAAAGTATTACTCTCTTGTTATGTCTGTATCATTAGATAAATGTATTAATACATCCAGTATCAAAGCTTAAAATGTAAACATATCAAATATTTATAGCAAATAGCAACTACAGCCTCTTTCAGTACCTTACTTATAAAGCATGTGATATGCTTTATGCTGTGTAGAAAAACTTCACAGCCACTGTTTGTGTTTGTCTCAGCGATCCACACGGTCGAGGGTATAGCTGTGGACTGGATGGCGGACAACTTGTACTGGACAGATGACGGGCCCAAGAAAACTATCAGTGTGGCTCGACTGGAAAAGGCTTCACGGACCCGGAAAACGCTGATTGAAGGGAAAATGACTCACCCTCGTGCCATTGTAGTGGATCCGCTTCATGGGTAATGTGGATAAAGAGATGAAGGGAGGGATAGAGTGCAGAGAGAACAGATATCAGTAAAGAGCAGGCAGAGGAAATTATGCCAGAAAGGTACAAGTGAAAGCAGATAAGAGATAATAATAGGTGATCGTTACATCTGGTTATCTGTCTGATGACTCAAGTAAAATAATTCCCACCCTGTCGCTCACCTCTCAGTAAAACCAAAGCAACATTTTCTGTCTGCTCTCTTTGTTTGCTTTTATCTTGTCTGTTGCATCAGAGATTTCTGTTGCTTTTCCTTGTAAGCAGTGTCTTTGTATCATCCAACCGAAGGCCTTTGATCATTTTTCGCTCTGTGCTGTTGACCATTTTCCCATCGAATTGGCGAGTTGTTTCTAATTACACCTATCACACCTTATTTATTAAAACAGATGGAGCATTTTGTATATTAGCTACATGATACATTTCATTCACATGCAGCCATATCGGTCTTTCAAATAGTTCTTTATCATGGTGTGCATGGATGTGTCTTATTGATAAGACCTCCTGTGCTCTTTCCTGAGAAATACATGCTCATAAACAAACGCAAAGACGCCCACACACATTGGATTGCTAGTGACAGGGTGATGTGTGTCCACACACTTCCCCAGGGAAAGGCACTCACTTCTGCTAATGCCTGTAATCAATCAGGCTCAGCAAGGAGGAGGAGAAACTAGCAGAAACTACTAGAAAGAGGAAAAGGCAAAGGAACTATTGAATGCCACTGTTAATGTCAGTCATATTCTGGCAAGAAGGGGCGTTTCTAATGTTGCACAATAGTGCAGACATCAGTGGTTGACAGGACCTAGAGTACCTGATGACAAACACCGGTATACCTGTGGGCATATCAGCTGAGAAACACTGCTGAGCATTCCCCACTGGTTGGTCTGATGAGTATTGGGTGCTTTAGGGCAGCTAGATAAAATGTCACTGCTTTTTTTAATCCTAAGAGATTCTTCAAGATGCACCAAAAATATTCACCTTTTCCTGTCTTGCTATCACTTTTATCCATGACAGTTCCCTTGTTATTCCTCAGGTGGATGTATTGGACAGATTGGGAAGAGGATCCTAAGGAAAGCAAGCGCGGAAAGATCGAGCGGGCGTGGATGGATGGCTCAAACAGAAATGTGTTTCTGACCAGTAAAACAGTGCTGTGGCCCAACGGCCTGAGTCTGGACATCCCCCAGGGAATCCTCTACTGGGTGGATGCCTACTACGACCGCATAGAGATGGTCTACCTTAACAGTTCCGGACGCAAGGTCAGAATTAAAACTGTTTTAGAACTGAAGGTTAAAACTGTTTTACTGGAGTCTAGCAACTTCAGACAGGATTTAAAAACAGGTGTCAATGCACTAATAAGGAATGAGTTTTAAAGCAGTGGAATAATGTGGGTGGTCCATCACTGTGCAGTACAAACAATGTGGCCTTGAGTTTTGTTAACACTGGTTTCTTCTTATGTCTGAACTCATATTTTGATTTCAGTGAGCTGTGATGCTATTGGTGCTGTTTTTAGCGTTTAAGATTTATAATGCAGAAACTGGAAATTTCATGGGCAATGTTAAATGAATGGAATCTAAATATTACACACACACACACACAGACACTTATATGTTACTTAACCCAAGTAATGTCTAGTAAAAAACACCAGTCATTGCATCATATTTTATCATCACCATGAAGTAATACGAGCAAGTTTTGAACTACACTGCTCAAAAAAATTAAAGGAACTGGAAAAAAAAAAATCATGCTGGATATTTATACTGATGACGTTGGGTGGACTGAAACATAATGTCCTGAGGGTGTTCTATTGAATTTAGGAGAAGGGAGTGGGGGCCAGTCAATGGTATTAATTCCTTCATCCTCCAGGAACAGCCTACAAACTCTCGTCACATGAGGCCGGGCATTTTCAAGCACAGAAGGAACCCAGGACCCTCTGCACCAGTGTAGGGCCTGACAGTGGGTCCAAGGATGTCATCCTGATGCCTAACGGCAGTCAGGGTGCCACCCTATACCCTCACTGACCCATTACCAAACAGGTCATGTCATCACATTTGTGCAGAAGGTGAACCTGCTCTCATCTGTGACGAGCACAGGGTGGCAGTTGCGGACCTGCCATTTCTGGTATTCTATGGCAAATGCTAATCAGGCTCACTACGGTCCACTAGAGACCCTCAGCCCAACCTCATGAAGTCTGTCTCTCATTGTCTCTGATGCTTAGACATGCTTTAGACACCAGTGGCCTGCTGATGGTCATGTCGTAGTTCCGGAAGTGCTCATCCTATTGACACCTGTCCTGCTGATGGGTTAAAGAGCTTCTACTGCCCTATCCAGCTCTCCTAGAGTAACTGCCTGTCTCCTGGAATCTCCTCCATGCTCTTGAGACTGTCCTGGGAGACACAGCAAACCTTCTTCCCCTCTGCTGTAACTGTTATTAATTTCATTAACACCAAAGCAGCTGAAACTGATCAACAACCCCCCTCTGTTACCTAACTGACCGTATATATGCAGTATGTGGTTCATTATAAAAACATGTTTTACAGTCTTGCTACTCTTCTCACATCACCAGACGGTGTATGAAGGCCAGGAGCTGAACCACGCCTTTGGTCTGTGCCACTATAAACACTTTTTGTTCTGGAACGAGTACCGCAGTGGTAGCATTTACAAGTTGGACACCACCACAGGCACTGCCACTCTACTGCGCAACGAGCGACCGCCCATCTTTGAAATTCGAATGTATGATGCTCAGCAGCAGCAAGGTACTAGGAAGAGCATTATACATAACATCCATCCGTACATGCTAACTTAAAAAGTATTATTGTCCACAGAGACAGCATCTCATAAGTACCCATTCATCTACAGGTTCTAATGCATGTCGCGTAAACAATGGAGGCTGCAGCAGTCTCTGTCTGGCCATACCAGGAGGCAGGCAGTGTGCCTGTGCAGAAGACCAAGTACTAGACAAAACTGACAACACCAGCTGCAGAGGTTTGTGCATGAACTCTTTGTACGTGTTTGTGTGTGCGTCTGCAGGGTGTTTCTAATGGCACCAGTTTTGCTCCATTACAAGGTTAAGCTTCTTGTATGTCAGACAAGATGAGTCAAGCAGTCTGACTGTATGTTTTTTAAAACTGTTAGTCCTAAAATGTTTGAACAAATGCAGACAGACAAGAGCAGGCTACGAAAACATCTACATAATGTCATGCAATCCAGTGCAAACTGTGCAATAAATGCTGCTTTTGTGAAGCGTAGTCTTCAAGGTGTTCTTGTTGTTTTGCAAAAAAATCAGAGATTACAATCTTTGTACAAGTGGCTCCCTTCAGGTTTTCTTGATTGTTATGCAAGCACCGGTCAGCTCAGCCTCAGGCTGTTATGGGTGGGTTTTGACTGATGGATTTCATGAATGTTCATGTAATTGTGCTTTTTCACAAAACCACGCATTTTTCCCTTCTGCGGAAAATTTTCAGAATTTGCTGCAAACTCCTGCTTCTTTTATGTCCTTCATGACCTTTTTTTTTTTTTTTTTACCCCCACATTGTCTTTAACATCCTTCTTCTCTTCTACAGCAAACCCCTCTTATGTACCTCCTCCTCAGTGCCAGCCTGGAGAGTTTGCCTGTAAGAACAACCGTTGCATCCAAGAGCGCTGGAAGTGTGACGGAGACAACGACTGTCTGGACAACAGCGATGAGGCTCTTGAACTGTGTTGTGAGTTACTGCCCGTACACGCAAACAAAACAGCTGCCCCTCCTTTGCTACTGAGTTAGATGGTGTCCTGAATTTAACAGTGTAGTGGAGCCAGAATCAAATGAGAGATTTTGAATTGAGTCGGCGAGAGTTTGCGTGTGTGAATGCCCGTGTATACGGGTACATGATTTCTGTGGCTCGGGAAATGCTCTCCGTCCGTCCGTCCGTACGCCGTCCGTCTTTCTGTCTGTGGTCAAACGTGCAGACAGGTTTCCCTTCCAGACAAAACAAAACCCAGTCCAAACCAGCTGGAATATCTGCCCACTCTTGTATTCTTTTTCACCTCACATCTCCGAACTCTCTCACCTTTCTGTTCCCCATCTCCACACACGGCTTTTTGTATTCCTGTTTCTCCCTCGCCCTTCAGTGTGCCCTTTTTTCCCCTCTCCAGACCAGCACACTTGCTCCGCAGACAGATTTAAGTGCAAGAACAACCGCTGCATCCCTCTGCGCTGGCTGTGTGACGGGGATAATGACTGCGGGAATGACGAGGATGAGTCCAACACCACCTGTTCAGGTACACAAAGACTCATTTATTTTGGGTCGTTTCTGTTTTTTAGGTTGTTATTTTTTTCCATTTATGACGTGAACTCTGCTATTTTGTCTTTTAGCCCGAACCTGCCCGCCCAATCAGTACTCGTGTGCTAGCGGGCGCTGCATCCCCATCTCCTGGACATGTGACCTGGACGACGACTGTGGTGATCGATCAGATGAGCCTGCTTCCTGCGGTTAGTCAACTTAATTTCCACCCAGCAGCTCATTGTACAAATTGTTTTGCCATATGAGTGCCATGTGAGCTGGCGCTGAATATCTAAAAGTCTTCCTCTGTCCACAGCCTACCCCACCTGTTTCCCCCTCACTCAGTTTACCTGCAACAATGGGCGCTGCATCAACATTAACTGGCGCTGTGATAATGGTTAGTTTCTCTTCTATTGTGTTTTCTGCATGTCTATTGTGTCTCGTCGTTTGTCTTTGTCCCAGTTATCTGTGCATGTTTGGCCACCAGCCTTATTTTGGCATACGCTCTTCTTTTCGTCATCTTTTGCGTTTGTATGTGCGTGTGTATGTGTGTGTGTGCATTTGGTTTTGTTGTCCCGTGTTGTGCTGTTAGCCCAATCTGCTGTCTTCCATTGGTTCTGTCTTTCAGAAAAGGATTGTGAGGACGGCTCTGATGAGTTGAATTGTCCAAACCTGACCGGTTAGTGCATAGATCAACATGCACCACAAAAGCCTTGATGCTAGCCTCGCTTTAGGACTGACCAGGCAGGATTAGAAACAGTTAGGGCTGCTTTTCTGCTCATTGAACATGGCCACAAGCTGAGACCAAAACTGCTAGTATTGATTAGTCCACTGTGCACAAATTTGATACCAAGTAAACTATTCATTAAAACAAATACATTGAATAATCAAAGTGTAGTTTTTTTTGCGGAATTAATGGAGGCCTTAACTAAAGAATAAATGTTATTTTCCAGATGACTACATAGTCAGCTTGTTTAACAAATACTGAACGTTATGTATTAGGATTTCTTTTCAAAAGTGCTCAAAATGCTCTGCTTCCAAGCTCAATGTATCAGTGCTGGGTACATTCTGTCATGGTGCATGGTCTGATCTATGCAGTTTCTGTGATTATTTTGACTCTCATCTTTGATATTCAACTTAATTTGTGTTTTTTACATTTTCTCTGTCGTAATTGTGAAAAGATGATATCCATTTATCTATCGTCTTTGAGGCACAGCATGCCTCACAAAGTGAGTAAGTTAGCGTTGCTTCACTACATCTGTTTTTCAGATAACGACTGCGGGGACAACAGTGATGAGGCAGGTTGTAGTCACTCCTGCTCCAGCGCTCAGTTCAAGTGTAACAGCGGCCGCTGCATCCCAGATTACTGGACCTGTGATGGAGACAATGACTGCGGAGACTACAGTGATGAGACCCATGCAAACTGCACCAATCAGGGTCTGTATATAACATCGTTATTCTGTGGAGTTGTCTTTTTTTTTTTTTTTTTTTGTCTCTTTAAACTTTTCCACTACTGCAGAATGTTGCTTTCCAATTGAATGCAACTTTATCTAGAAAAAGCAGTGTGCTAAAATATCCTTTAAAAAAATCAGTGTGTTAAGAGTCAAGTTTTCTGTTTAGATAAAGCCTTGCTACACTTGTGCAAACAAGCTTTCCCTTGACTTCAACTTGAAGAGGTTTGTTTCATGCTGGTGGGAACTTCATGTTTCTGTTCACGCAGCACTCCCATTCAAGGATGTTATGTGATGTTATTCAGACACTTGAAGTCATTTAAATATCAGGCAGGGAAATCTGACACAGTACTTAGCACAGTTTTATGGTTTATTGCACTTGGAAAGAACAAAAAACAAACACGATTTAAAAAGTAGTTATCGAACGTGACATTTGTATTATACAGAAAATAAAATAATAAAATGAAAGGACCTGCAGCTGATGGAACAGACTGCATCTATTACCAACCTCTGTTCTACCCATAAAAAATGTACGATAATTGATTTCCCCTGACAAATAATTTGCATTTATGTACTATATAATTAGTATTCATATTTAATAATAAAAGCTGCAGTTGAAGAATGGCTAAGAAGGAGTACTGGCAATAAAAGTGTGAGGAAAAGGGAAAAAGACATTGTGCACTAGAAGTTACGGGCTACTGGCTTATCATAGAAGCTACTTTCGGCTGCTCCCTTATTCACAAGGCATCGTCACAGCGGGTAGCTCCACATGTTTGATTTGGCAGAGTGTTTACGCCGCATGGCCCTTCCAAAGGGATTGGAGTTTCCTCCCGGGACCAAACCGTGGAGATTTCGCTTGTTAGCCACTACGCTATAGAGCCTCTACAAAGGCTACTGGCTGATAGTATAGGTTGGATATTTTGCAGTGTTTCTTAGTTGAAACAAACAAGACTGAATGAGTTTACAGAAGTAAAATTTATGTTAAACATTCAAGCTCATGTTCAAGCTGGTGTTTATGAAACACAGGTAGTTGTTAGTGTCACGGATGGTTCTGCATTAATCTCTTTATTTAATCTCTTTCTTTTGTTTAGTATATTAAATGGGTTTTGCGTCAGTAAGTCACTCTGTCTGTTAGGTACAACCTTTGACACCCAATAATTCAGATATACCTACTTATACTTTCATAAGTAACTTCTCTTAAAAGCAGCGAAATAAATCCAATATATTTTGCTGCTCTAACGAACTGCCTGCTGATGTGTAGAAAACAGTGGCCTTCTGAATTCACGCTTAAAGCTTTTCTGTCAAATCTGTCCTTCTGTGTGCTAATTTCTAACGCGCACCTCATTAGTTTTAGTTCTCAGTCTTTTGAAGTCGCACATTGTTTTTGCTCAAGGCTGTGTGTCCTGATGTGATTAATGCGAGAGACAGCGCAAAACGGCGTCACTTTCGAGTGATGTCTTTTTGATGTCTTGTTTTTTGGGGGGGGGGGTTTTCAGCCACTCGCCCGCCTGGAGGTTGTCATACAGACGAGTTTCAGTGTCGGATGGATGGCCTGTGCATCCCCTTGCGCTGGCGCTGTGATGGGGACACTGACTGCATGGACATGAGTGATGAGAAGAACTGTGAGGGTGTCACGCACATGTGTGATCCAGCTGTCAAGTTTGGCTGCAGGGACTCCGGTGAGGAATCCATACTTCAAATTAAGACCCATGCGAAGCGTAATGCTATTTCTAAAAACGCACCGAATAATTTCATTCTGCTTTTAATGACATTTTAAGCAACGTTCTGACTGAGGTTGCCCGTGAAATAACCCTGCCTTCTGTCTGTAGCACGCTGCATCAGCAAAGCCTGGGTTTGTGATGGCGACAGCGATTGTGAGGACAACTCAGATGAGGACAACTGTGAGGCACTGGTGTGTAAGCTCTCTCACCATGTGTGTGCCAACGACTCCACCATCTGCCTGCCTGCGGAGAAACTTTGCGACGGAGCCGATGACTGCCCAGATGGTTCTGATGAGAAACTCTGTGGTAAGGAACACCACCACCCAGGCTATGTCTCATTGCAGGGAACGCAACACAGCAAGTGAAGGTCTGCATTTAAAATGATCACTAAAATAAAACAATGGTTAAGTACATCTGTTCCTTCTATCTACAGACTTGTGTTCGCTGGACAATGGCGAGTGCAGCCATAACTGCACAGTGGCTCCTGGAGAGGGGGTCATTTGTTCCTGTCCTCTGGGCATGGAGTTGGGGGCTGACAACAAGACTTGTCAGATCCAGAGCTTCTGTGCTAAACACCTGAAGTGCAGTCAACGCTGCGAGCAGAACAAGTTCAGTGTCATATGCTCGTGCTACGACGGCTGGGAACTGGAGCCTGACAAAGAGAACTGCAAGAGCACGGGTAAATCATGGAAACAAAAGTGGCAGATTTAGGGAAGTGAGCAGATGTGTGTCTGTATAGAATTGAGTTACACAGTAGGGGGAGAAAGCTCGAGAAGTAACCCCTGCTAGACCTCATCACTGTCAAAACAGCAGAATCGAGAAGGGTGGTTTGGTTTCGGGATGAAGGAAAGGAGAGGCAAGCCAAGCAGGAAACTGTGGTTGGAGAGGATGCATATTGCCAGAATATGTTATTCTTTTTGGACAATAGACAGTACACTGGAGACAGGAAAGGGGAACATATAACATTGTTTTAATGAGAGTATATGACATGTAAAAAGATTCATGAAGAAAACCTAGCTAGTGTTTCCTGACAATCAGCTTTAGTTTATGAAAAAGTGATTATTATATGTCAAAGAAAAAGCTAAAGAGCTGACGTGTTTTTAAAAAAAAATGCATTAAAGTCACTGAAAGTGCAATTTGGGAAAGACAGAAAATACTTAATCACTTTATATCAACTTTGAATTTTGTAATCCACATAAAGAATGTAGTTATCTCCCTGCAGCAACGAGGACACAGATTTATGATGCTGCCTCTCCCTGCCAGGTCTCAGAGACTAGCTACCAGCACCCTGTCATTCATCCTGCTGCCCGTATGGCTGCCTGTTAGGTACAGATAACTCCTGTCTTATTTACACTGAGTTTTAATTACCAGGGATTAGAGACACTTTCAGTATACCCCCTCCTTTGCTGGTCAAGCCACACACTGCAGAGGAACAGGGCTGCAGGGTTTTCCATGCTGCACAGCAGAGCCATTTTGGAGCGTTTTGAGTACCAATCAACGGTGACCAAGCAAAAGTTTTAACCCTTTATGACCTGGTTAGTTCCATATTTTAGAATATTGTTTTTTTTTTCCTCTTTCCACAGATCCTTTCAAACCCTTTATCATTTTCTCCAACCGCCATGAGATCCGCCGCATTGATTTGAATAAGGGAGAGTTCAGCGTGTTAGTTCCTGGGCTCAGAAACACCATCGCCCTGGACTTCCATCTTAACCAGAGTGCCCTCTATTGGACTGACGTCGTGGAGGATAAGATCTATCGTGGGAAGCTGTCTGAGAATGGAGGTGAGGCCTTGTACTGTAACAGGTTTATATGCCTAAAAGACCTAAAAGCACCATCTCTTTGGTATGTTTTGACAATCGAGGGTCTGCTAAGTTTCATGCCACAATGCACGATCCTCATCAGTGGAAATCAATTCTATTTGCAGCTGAAAACATCTGGAAATTGGCGTTCCAATTGCACTGCACTGATTAGGTTTTCTAGGACTGGCTTTAAAGGATTTTATCGAGTTGAAAAGAACACATTGGAATTCAGGCCCTCTTTTTGTGCTTAAAAACAGAATAGACAGTAGAGTGTGTACAGCTACGCTGCTGATGCTGTGGCTTCTGGGTAACAGAACGTCAGATACTTCATCACATAAGGTCAGATCGGTCAATCACGACCTACTGCATCAGGCAAGCAAGGCGTCATCATGACTGCAGCAGCAATAATGAGGAAATTATGTGCACAAGTCTCCACTTATATTGTGCATCTTACTGTATGTTTATTTGGTTGTTGTGTGTCATGTTTACTTACACAGTCCATAGGCTACATGCAGCAGTATGTGTATCTTTTCATTGTGGGAGAGAGGATAATGACTCGTGTAATTAGACCCTGATTAGGAGCCCAACGGAAAATGAAAGGGTTAGAAAGGGGCTGGAAAATGTGTCTCTTTACTCCTGGAAGACACCACACATTTGAGACCTTTCCTGCAATTGTAGCATCACCACCCATGCTGGACAATACTACTGTATTTACCATTTGATTAAAGAAAATCGCAGTTTGCAATTCAGAGTTAACGTCTTATCCAAATAGCTCCATTGCATTTACATAATTTGTAAAACTAAAACTGGATTAACAGTTAAGATTAGAAATGTAGTCATCAGCCTTCGCAGCCTTTAATGCTACATGTTGAGATACTGTGTGAATTTAAAAAATTTAAGCACCCCAGAGGAGTGTTTATTTTATTGAGTAGTGAGATGAAATATGATGTTTGAACATATGCCCTGATTTTATTTTATTTTTTTGGTCTCTTCTTGTAGCTTTAACCAGCTTTGATGTGGTAATCCAGTACGGGCTGGCGACACCCGAGGGTCTGGCAGTCGACTGGATAGCGGGAAACATTTACTGGGTGGAAAGCAACCTGGATCAGATAGAGGTGGCCAAGTTGGATGGAACCATGAGGACCACACTATTGGCAGGGGAGGTGGAGCACCCCCGAGCTATTGCTCTTGACCCCCGGGATGGGTAACAGCTGTTTATTCCACCTCCTCATATCAAGGAGAACACTTTAACGTCATGTTACAATGGCTCTGATTGTTTTGGCAGTAACTTTGGACCTTTTTTAGTTATAAACCTTGCTGACTGGTTCATTTCGTATTACGTTTCTTTAGGATTCTCTTCTGGACAGACTGGGATGCCAGTTTGCCAAGGATTGAAGCTGCATCCATGAGTGGAGAAGGCAGGAAGACTATCCATAAGGAAACGGGGAATGGAGGCTGGCCAAATGGACTCACTGTGGATTATTTAGAGCGTCGCATCCTGTGGATTGATGCCAGGTTGTACAGAGGGAAAAACATGAAAATACTTGCACATAAATGTTCAGTAATACTCAGAAACATAGCTAAAAATCGTGCTTTATGCAGGTCTGATGCCATCTATTCAGCCAAGTATGATGGTTCTGGACTAATTGAGGTTCTGAGGGGCCACGAGTATCTGTCGCATCCGTTTGCCGTCACCATGTACGGTGGAGAAGTTTACTGGACAGACTGGAGGACCAACACGCTGGCCAAGGCAAACAAGTGGACCGGGAGCAACGTCACAGTGGTGCAGAGAACCAATACGCAACCTTTTGACCTTCAAGTGTACCATCCATCCAGACAACCACAGGGTAGGAAACAGATACACACTCAAGTACACGCCTCCATTAAAACCAATATATGGAAAGATTACAATCCGAAATTATCTACAAGTTTCTGCCTCCAAAGTTATTTATTTTACATTTTGAGTTACTGACAGTTATAAACTGAATCACCCCACAAGAAAGTTTGTGTAAGTCAAGACCACTACAGTCAGTATTTCCATCTGCAGTAATTGATAGTTGGCCGTATGGCTTGTTCTGAGACCTCTCTGACCTCCATCTGCTTACAATGAAAGCCTAAGGCACGTGACAAGACCGACAACACAGAAGAGAGAAGGCATCGATGAAACTGGCAGAACAGTAATTAGACAGGAACAACATACAAGGGGGGAGCTGATTTTGGATGGGGGCTGCAAAGTGGCTTGCAGTATCAGCAGGGAAAAGAAGTTGTAGACTATGCTGAATTTTATTGACCATTAAGAAGTATGATTACATCAGATTTGAAACACATGTTAAAACATTTCATTGACCTTCATACTTTTAAAATAAAACCTTTTCTGCTCTCACATCTTCTTAGCACCTAATCCATGTGCAGCTAAAGATGGCAAAGAGCCCTGCTCTCACCTGTGCCTCATCAACTTCAATCAGACGTTCTCCTGTGCTTGTCCTCACCTCATGAAGCTGGGCCCTGACAAACGCACGTGTTACGGTAAGGCTGAGCTCACATACACAAATGCAACCACTGTGGAAAACAGACTCTTTGTTTCCTCCTGAGCTTCCACGCAGTCCTGTCCTTTTCTTGTTTTAGCTTGAATGCTACTGTCTAATCCCTGTTCTTGCAGAATTGTTTATTTATAATTTATTTTATTTTTCTCTTGGAGAAAAAGAGAGAGAATTAAACAGACTTTTTTTCTTTACTTTGAGGTCTTTTTGCTGTGACAGCTTTGGAGCGTATTGAGGTGTGTGTGCGTAAAAAAGTGAAAGCTGGCCTGTTTATTCAGTCTGTGAGTTTAGTATTCAAGGCAGCACTTTCTATTATCTTCGGCAGTAATGGAATGGAGAGCCCCATTCTGTCTGATGCAGGCATCAGCCACATCCCCCAGCATCCACCACCGGCTCCGGGATGGCCAATACAGCCTGGCGCTGTCATTACTCTGCCCTCTCCGGCTCTCTTTCCCTCTTTTGCTGTCTATCATTTAAGCCGCGCACAGTTAAATGATACTTGACTGTTGAGACCAGTGCAATTGCAATGTATCTTCACTGATTGAATTCGCTCGGTCTGCCCTGGCTGTGCTATTGAGTTAGCCAGCCAGACACAATCATTAGTCAAAAGATGCAATTGGATCAACTGTTTGTTCAAGTGGCAGGAATAATGCGTGGATGTACTGATCCATGCTGTAACCATCTATCCCCAGCTCTGACTCATGCATTAGTGTGTACTCATGCATTTGACTTGAAGCTACATTTAACTCCCGATTACTCACATTGAATACTAAGGGTCCACGTCAACATCTTGTGTCTCCCGCAGAGTCTCGCCAGTTCTTGCTGTACGCTCGGCAGATTGAGATCAGAGGAGTAGACATCGACAACCCGTATTACAACTACATCATCTCCTTCACTGTGCCGGATATTGACAACGTGACTGTGGTGGACTACGATGCTCTGGAGCAGCGTATCTACTGGTCAGATGTCCGTACTCAGACCATCAAGAGGGCGTTCATCAATGGCACTGGAGTTGAAACTGTGGTTTCTGCTGGTATGAAGAAGGCAACACAACACATTACAGAACATAATTGAAAGGCTCATTATTTAGTGCCTTACTTTAAGAAAAAAATATAGCAGGGTAATTTTATCAGGCTGCACCTAGATTTTTGTCCAGTAGTTAAAAATTAATGGCTCTGTTACTTCTAGATTTCCTACCATGCAGATGCTGTATGTACAAGGGCTCCACACAACAAAACTCGTTAGCTAGAGTTTGGGGAATGGCAATTTTTTTTGCCTGAAATAATAACCTGAGTGGGCACATTTTGGGGGATGATCTATGCCAGCTGACTCTGTCTTTTAAAAAAACAAGTTAGCTGGAAACAATAAAAGATACAGGTGATAAAATGTGTCATCATTTGTCCTGTTAGCCAACAAATTCAGTGTCCGTAAGTTAGAAAACATCTATTTGAAATCATTAGGAAATTTGGGATACCTTCCAGTACAGTACAGTAGTATCAAAAAGTCTTTGCCTTGTACAACAAAACAAAAAACAAAAAAAAACTTTGTTTGTGTTCTTCATCTTTCATCAGATTTGCCCAATACTCATGGTCTGGCTGTCGACTGGGTGTCCAGGAACCTGTTCTGGACCAGTTATGATGCCAACAAGAAGCAGATTAATGTTGCCAGACTGGACGGCTCCTTCAAAAATGCTGTCATCCAGGGCTTAGACAAACCCCACTGTCTAGTGCTCCATCCAGTACTGGGGTTGGTCTCGCACACAAATGCACACACACACTATAAAGCTGTCATGTGTCGCCACACTTAAGCTTTCAGAAATTGCTCACAGACACCCTCCTGGCTTCACCTATAACTTGCAACAGATACAAGCAGAAGTCCGCACAAAGACACACACAAACAATCATACAAAGTCTGTCTGGCAGGTTCCCCTCTGTGTGCGCTCACAGTAATTTGGTTCCTGACCTCAGAGTGTTTTGTCACTCAGGAAGTGGTTCCAATCCTTCTCCCCTCATGCCGCCTCTCTCCTCTGTCTGTCTTTTTTTTCTATTTCTGTTTCAAAAGTTTCTGTGCTCGGATAGAGTATAAATAGTTTACAGCAAGTGTCTCTGTTGCTTTGTGTCACTTTTTCTGTTTCTCATCACTTTCTTCTCTGTGTTTATCTTACATCCTGTCCGTTCCTGTCTTGCCTTGCAAAAGTCTATTTTTTTTTATTTATTTTTGCCAGCTCCAAACATGAACCTGGCCTCAGTCTCTTCTCAGTCCAGCAGAGAATAAACAGTCCATCTGTATTCATATACTCAGTTTTGATCCGCCGGAATATGTGTGCTTTTGTGTGTTTGAGTTCAGTGAAGAAAAGATATTTTCTTAAGACGAGTCTCTGCCTTTGTGTGCATTATTTCCACTGTACTCCTTCCTCTCTGTGAAAGGCCTTAGCCTCCTTAAGAGGAGGAATGTTTCCGATCTGAGCATTGTTGGCATGAGGGAAAATGAGAAGCAGATGTGAGATCTGTGAGCTCTCCCCTTTTTCTGGCACACAAACATGCTGACCCCACCAAAGGTGGGTGGGGTCAGAGAAAGTTGAGGCGGGGCAAAGAGTTGGGACGAATATATGTGTGTGAGTGTGTGTGTGTGTGTGTGTGTACACAAACATGACAATATAGGGGTTTATATGCTTCAGAGGCTTTATTTAAGGATAGTTAACAAACAAAGGAAGGGCGCGGTGGCTCTGGCTGGATTTAACAGAAAGTGGATGAACATAAAAAATGTGCAGTCTAAACAAAGTGACACACACGTATATACATGTCATCCTCTATACTCTGCATATGTGTATTTTCTCATGACAGTTTGAGAAGCACTCATTTATGTGAGTGCATCTGGTGTGGAAGATTAAAGCTGTCAGCGGTTGATCACGACATTAATTAGCTGCTGAACTAAACACACGGAAATATAGTTTCTTATTTGTCAGGTTTTTGCCAGCTTTATTTCTGCCTCACTCATCGTCATTACAGTCTGCTGATGCGATTTTGGCTTTGAAATGAAAACAGCAGATTGCGTTTTAGAAAAGTCCAAATAAACTCATGTGCAGTTCAGTGTTGCTCACAGACCAGATGCTCTCATTTCTTATCGATAATATTACTGTTGTTCATGCTTTATGTAACTATAGGCGTACTACCACGGTTGGTTCAACAAGTTAAATAGTGATGTGGTAAAATTTCTCTCTCTCTCTCTTCCTGTTGTGTATCATATCTTTGTGGATTCTCTGTGTGCGCCTCCATCAGGAAGCTGTACTGGACAGATGGGGACAACATCAGCATGGCCAACACAGATGGCACCAACCGCAGTGTCCTCTTCACCAACCAGAAAGGCCCTGTTGGTGAGTTAGCGCCTCTTTTCTGTGACTGTATAAGCGACAGCACCCCCTAGTGACAGGGAACATGATTACAACTCAGAGCTGTGTTTTTTCTTTTTTTTTCAGGCCTCTCCATTGACTTTAAAGCTGAGCGGCTTTATTGGATCAGCTCGGGAAACAGCACCATCAACCGCTGTAAACTGGACGGCTCTGGACTTGAGGTGCTTGAAGGGGCCAAGGGCAAGCTGACCAAGGCTACTGCTCTGGCCATCATGGGTAGGTATCCAGAGCATATTAAAATTGCAATATTAATCTTGTGTGATATTACTCTTATCTGGCTGTGTTGCTTTTAAAATTGCTCCGGTTAACAGGGTTCTTGTAGTTTGAGATCAGGTTTTAATGGAGAACGCTGATCATCCTCATGTGCGCTGTGTCCTGTAGGAGACAAGTTGTGGTGGGCGGACCAAGGAACTGACCAGATAGGAACCTGTGACAAGAAGGATGGTGGAAACTGGAAAGTCCTGAGGAACAGCACTTCTCCCATGATGCACATGAAAATTTATGATGAAACTGTGCAGAAAGGTGCAGAGTTTGGTGCTGCAAGCCATTTTTTTTTTTCAGTCTTTTTTGCTTTGTGAAATTGCTCTGCAAAACAATAGGAAGAAGATATGTCCTTGTTTCATTTAAGGTCTGCTGTCCAGACTGCCTGTAGCCCAGAGCTTATGTCTGTATCTAAAGCACATCTGTTCATGCCTCTGTTTACTAGTCTTTGATTTGTTTTATTTGCTCTTTGCTTTTGTGTTTTCTAGGCACCAATCTTTGCAGTAATAACAATGGAGACTGTTCCCAGCTGTGTCTCCCCACCTCCCCGACCACCAGATCCTGCATGTGCACTGCAGGATACAGCCTGCGCAGAGGGCAGCAGTCTTGTGAGGGTACGATGCTCTCCTACCCATGTCATATGCCTGATTTTAGACAATGCTGGATATATGAAACAATGGATGTGAAGTGATGCCACGCTCAAAAATGAATATTTTATTTTTTTGCTGTAGGTGTCGGCTCTTTCTTGCTGTACTCTGTGCACGAGGGCATACGGGGTATTCCCTTGGACCCATCAGATAAGTCTGATGCCCTTGTACCAGTGTCGGGCACCTCCCTAGCAGTGGGCATAGATTTTCATGCTGGTAAAAAAAATTCTCTAGTTCTGCATATTTCGTGTAGCTGAAGTCACTGCTGTATATAATATTTGTTAAAGCTACAAGTTTCCTTTTCAGTCCAACTCTATGTTTTACCTGTTTCCACAGATAATGACACTATCTACTGGGTAGACATGGGCCTGAGCACCATCAGCCGGGCCAAGAGAGACCAAACATGGAGAGAGGACGTGGTCACTAATGGCATCGGCAGGGTAGAGGGCATCGCTGTGGACTGGATTGCTGGTGAGAGAAACTGCATCTCTGCCCATGCGTACTAAATTTAGATCGTGACAGTTATACATACTGATAAAGAGTGTTTCGCTTTTCCTCTCTGTGCATTTATCATGCTTGCACATACTGCCTGTCACTGTTAAAAGCAACACTCTGGACCTGTTGCACTAACTGAGGAAACAGGAAGTAGATGCATGAAAAACAGAGAGAGAGAAAAAAAGTGTTATTTCTAGGTAAATACAGTTTAAAAAGGAGGACAAAAGGTGTACTTCATTGTTTCTTCTTCTACCTCCACAGGAAACATCTATTGGACAGATCAAGGCTTCGATGTGATTGAGGTGGCCAGACTGAATGGTTCTTTCCGCTATGTGGTGATCTCGCAGGGCTTGGACAAACCTCGTGCCATCACTGTCCATCCTGAGAAAGGGTGAGAACAAAGGACACTGTGCCAGGTTCCTACTTCAGCATCTCCTTCTGTGATTTATCTCAGTATTGATTACTGCGGTATGTGGTTTGCCGTCTTTGTGTGCGTTTTTGCGAGCAGCTACCTGTTTTGGACAGAGTGGGGCCAGTATCCCCGCATTGAACGCTCTCGCCTGGATGGATCTGAGAGAGCCATCCTCGTCAACGTCAGTATCAGCTGGCCCAATGGCATCTCCATCGACTATGAGGTACACCGCAACAGATCATTTTTTACATTTACATCGCTGACTTGCAGCACAGAGAGTGGGCCTAACATTACTTACTGTGCGAATGTAGGATGGTATGCTGTACTGGTGCGATGCCAGGACTGATAAGATTGAGCGCATCAACCTGGAGACCGGAGAAAACAGGGAAGTGGTGCTGGGCAACAACAACATGGACATGTTCTCTGTGTCTGTGTTTGAGAGCTACATCTATTGGAGTGACAGGTCAGATATACCATTCCTACTAAGTCTTATCCTTCTTTTTGTGAATGGTATTCATCCACAGTCCTAATGTTTTTTTATATATATATATATCAGCAAACTTCAGCTTGTGTTTAATGCTCATCATCTGTCTGGTGTCAACCAGGACGCATGCTAACGGCTCCATAAAGAGAGGCAGCAAGGACAATGCCACAGACTCTGTGTCACTGAGGACTGGCATTGGGGTCCAACTCAAAGACATCAAGGTTTTCAACAGGGCCAGGCAGAAAGGTAAGTAAAGTGTGCTTTAAAGGTGACCTGTTACGCTCATTTCCAGCTCCCTATTTTTATTCTGGCACTCCCTGGAATAGCTTTGCATGAATCGTATTTCAAAACACTTATTTACTCTTTAAAGGCTTTTTATGGAGCACCTCAGTTTATCATATCTTTGAAACTTGTTATTTTAGCTCCTATATCCTTAAGCTTCTTCTTTCTAAAACCCAAATTTTCTTATGACTGGCTGTCCTTGCAAACAGGACGCAGTGGTTGGAAATTCATGCTGAGCTGACATCATCTCAGCCCTGAAGTGGAAAAACAATGTTATAGATGAGGCATGTAGAGCTGTGTGAACCCTGAGCTTATCACTTTAGAACACATATGCATTATTATTTTTATTTAATATACAGCAGTGGAGAGTAAATTTTCCCTATTAAGTTTTAATTTCCTAAATTAAAAATGCGCAATAATTAATACATCAACCTTAAATCTGAACAGAAAAGTTAACAAAATCATGTTTTTGTTTCTTAAAATTACAAAACTTCTAGATTAATGTGCAAAAGTGGTTTTTGCAATAATGCAAATACATAAATACTTACAAATCCATAAGGTTTACAATAAAACGTTGATCAGTCACAGTCCATCCAGTGTTATTGCCACAGAAAAATCCCCAGCATCACTAAAGGGGCAGATTTCACTGGCGAATTGGCCAGGCATCCCTGGGCATGTATGATTGCACTGAGCACGGGTTTCCCGTGATAGCTGAGAAGCTTGTTGGACCAAAGACCTGGGGCAAAATAACGCGGCGCTTACTTGGAGTTTACAAATCAAAAACTGTTTGATAAACTACATTTTTTTGTGACATACTTTTGAGAGCTATCTGCAGACAACAAAGCTAAGATAACAAACACAGGAAATGCTGGAAAGTCTGTTCTTGATGACATCATTGCTTGGCTGTTTTTGTGCGCTGCATCGTCTGCCTTCACATGCCGTCACATATATTCTATAAAATTAGTAAAAGTATAATAAGAGTCAGGTGGAAATATATTATAATTAAAATGTATACTTAATTGCATTTTGTTCTCTTTACAGGAACAAATGTGTGCAAAGAAAACAATGGCGGATGTCAGCAGCTTTGCCTTTACCGTGGCAAAGGACAGCGTACGTGTGCCTGCGCCCACGGCATGCTGGCTGAAGATGGCCGCAGCTGCCGGGACTACGATGGCTACCTTCTCTACTCGGAGCGCACCATACTGAAGAGCGTTCACCTGTCCGACGAAAACAACCTGAATGCACCCATAAAACCATTTGAAGACCCCGAGCACATGAAGAACGTCATTGCACTCACTTTTGATTACAGAGGAGGAGGCGGCAAAGGAGCTAACCGTATCTTCTTCAGTGATATTCATTTTGGCAACATCCAGCAGATCAGTGATGACGGGTCTGACCGCAAGACTGTAGTAGAGAGTGAGTTTTCCCGATTCTTAAGTTAGTTTTCTTAATGCTTTGTACTCTGTCCAAGTAACTAACATGACATGGTGCTCTGGCCTAAACCTCCCACCTCACCCAAGGTTTATGGCTCCTGTCATTTGTCCGATCATAAGACTCCCTGATAAGAAATCTTCCTGGAGAAAAAATCTGCTGGCTTTTTCCCCCAAATACTCATATTTATTCTGTAGTTGTAGCCAAAGTAGAAATAAAGGAAAAACATTTTTTTTTTTTTTTTTAGAACAGAGTGAGAAGCAATACAATCAGGCTGAGAGACAGACTTTCATTCACCTTATCTCAGCACAACAAAACACAGGTGCACCGTTAATGTTTTACTTTAATCTCTTTTACAAGGAATGCGTGATATTCCTGCTGTGCATGTAAAGCAACAAATCCCAGAGCAAAGTTCCTGCTCAATTCAAGAGCAACTGTTGTTCAAAGCAATGATGCTGGCTGTTGCTGTGAGAGCTCTTGAGTTGACTTTGTTCGTGAAGGCAACGCTGACATCCAGTTTATGTTTAGTCTTTGATCAAGTTTTTTAGCTCGTATTTTTTTGTTAATCCCAGTTGCCAGCAGTTCCTCGCTGTGCACGGAGCAAATAGTCAGGTTATGTCAAGTTAGTTACTCGTAGTAATACTGTCAGGCAGCAGCCATAGCCACAGCCCCGCTGTCTCTTTGTCCTTCTCTCTTGAACAGCCTCAGCAGGTCCTGCCTGAACTTTTCAGACATCAGCACATAGAGAATAGGGTTCATCACTGTAGAGGAGGTTGCCATAAAGCGTGCAAACACAGCAAAGGGGCCATAACGTGGTGAGGCTCCAGTGGCTCCTGTGCCTTTATCCACTAGTAAGGCCAGCGTCATGCCATAGGACGGCAGCCAGCACAGGGTGAAAGCCAGCACCAGCATAGCCGACGTTTGGGTCACTTTGCTTTGGTAACGCTCCACCTGGGGGGCTCTTCCAGCATGCCGACTCCTCCATAGGAACATGTAGATGCTGCCATATGCCACTGCTATGGTAACCAGCGGTATTAAGAAGGCCACAAAGAAATGAGACAGTCCATAGATCAACTGGTCACGGTGGGTCTGGAAAGCAAAGCATGCAAGCCCGTCAAGGGCTTTTTGCGGGGTTCCTACAGAGCGAAAGACTAGCTGTGGAACAGCAAGGCAGCAGGCTGGGACCCAGACCAGTATGGAAGCTACAGAGACTCGACGAGTAGAGAGAAGGGAATATGCTCTGGCAGGCTTCACCACAGTCAGATAGCGACACACAGCCAGTGTGGCCAGAGTAAAAATACTAGTTGAGGAGCAGGCTGATCCCAGGAAGCCCACCAGACGACACATGAAGTCACCAAACGGCCAGTGCTGCATGGCTATAGCAGCCGTGTGGAAGGGAAGCATGGAGAGCAAAAGCAGGTCCGAAACGCTCAGGGCCAGAAGCAGGATGTCTGTTCCCATACCCATCACGGAGCTTTGGGGAGACTGTCCAATACGTCCCACCCCTCTCCTCCATCGCTTACATAAGATTACTATCACTATGGTGTGTCCGCTAACCCCCAGCACCAGAATTAGTGTGTCTAGTATTGGGACTAGAACCTGTTCCACATTGTCCAGTCCAGGGTCACTGCTACTGTTACCCAGCAGATCCTCTGAGCTTGTAGAGTTCAGCAGCAGCATTGTGTCTTCACAGTTTTGTTGGGTCAGTTTGCTCAGTCCGGTCATAAAACTACTGATCATAAATGTTGGAATGATTAAGGACATTGCAGTAGCAGTGTTCTCAGAAATTACAACACACAGATTTACAGTTCAAAGTTTAACATGAATCAGCTCGGACTGAATCATGTTAAATACATAAACACCATATGACATCCATTCATGACATTGCTGACTGTGTAATAACTGACTAAGCGTATAATTAAAGCTGCTTCCTCTCATTTCCACCTCTTACTGGCTTGGCATTGTAGAGGGGAACAAAGTAACATCAGGCCCCTCCACTGAAGTCAAGACACACCTGATTTCTTAGCTGCTAGGGTTAGTCATTCTTCTGGTTGAACTCCTGTTAAGGGCAAGCTGGTGTTGAGAGGTGAATGCTGTAGACTGTGTGAGTTCAGAGCAGGCAGCTACTCCATATGGCATTCGCCTTCCACAATCAGTATTCCTCATATATCCAGGAAAGGGAATTCCAGAGAAAAACGCAACAGTGGAAAGGAGAGAGAGATAGTTTGACAGGAAGATAGGATGAAACCAAGTAAGTGGTAGGTGAACTCTGGACTGATTATGATAGAGCAGGACATGGATGGGCTGTCCAACTCTCTGTGGGAGGGCCTGATGAGGCCCAACAGATTTTTTTTTTTCCCATGCTCTATTTAGTTTCTTCCCATTTTCTGAAAAGGCCTGTGCATTGTCTCGACGTGCATTTGGAGCACAGCCTGTACAAAAACCTGCGCTGATACAAAAAATAAACAAAGAGCGACACAGTGAGATAGTGTTTGCCTTCACAATCGGGGTAATTATTGACTCCCTGCCTGATGGCAAACACTACACTGCTATCATACCTACTGTAGATAAACGGCCATAAAATCACTGTCAGTATAACCACGTGAGCTCAAGACCTGTATATTCAGCTTGCCTGTTTTGGCATAAGCATCGAGTGAAAATGTACAGAATCTTTGGTAGCCCTAGATCAACAGTAATGTGATTTGAGCAGACAGTGGTGCCAGTTCGTGATTTAAAATTCATTAACACCACTAAAGAAAGAGGAAATGGGGGTGAATGGATTTCATGCCGCTCTCTATCGATTGTTAGGGTGTTGATTTATGAGTGCGAGAAGCGGGGGAGAGTTTCCTTGCGTGTTGCAATGCTCCGCTTGATTTTCAGTCGCTTTGCTTCTCTCAGAGTCTCATAGCGTGGACTGGACACGCGATGATTCATGTCTGTGGTGTCGCACTGGAGATATTGAGGTGTAGTGTGAACTGTCCCACCTGGTGGTAAACCTCACTGTTGCTTTGGCCTGACATCTGACGGAATGAGATCATATCCAGTCCTAAGAAAGGGCTGCTTTAATCATTAGACCTGCACTGTTCCATTGCAGCAGCTGCAGTAACAAGGAGGTGACTATTACTTATTATTTGGAGCGGTCGCTGACTCCATGAAGCACAAGTACAGTATTTGTTTGTGTGTGCGTTGTGTGTTTTCTCAATACCAGTGCAGCTGTTCTCCATCTGATGCTGCAGAACTTTGTGTTCCTCCATCTTGGCTGACTCTTTTCTGTCCTCTGGCCTCCTTTCAGCCATGAAGCTCCCAACCTCTTATTCATTTCAAGGCTGGGAAAGCAGAAAAAAAAAGACCTCTTGCTTCTCATCTGTTGATGAGGCAGTCCAGTGGAAAGTAATATGCTAGCTGGTAACTGTTATTGTGACCTTTATCCTCCACTATTTGCTGGATAAAAGCCTCGAATCACACAGTGTTCTTAGTCATTAATACTAAGCTGTCATGCCCAGAGCCCTGACTCGGGGTTGCCACACAGCAGTCTGCCAGCTCTGGGCTGCTGCCAAATGGTCTACACTTGGCCTTTTAACATAACCCCGTAGTTGACGTGCTTCTTTTTCTTCTCCCTTTTTCCTCTTCTGTCTACTCCGTCCCCCACCTCTGGTTGTTTCCTTCTTTCACTGTCTGTATGCTCTTCTCTCGATTCCTTCATGCTTTTTCAGATGTGGGCTCGGTGGAGGGGTTGGCATACCACAGAGCCTGGGATATGTTGTACTGGACGAGCTACACTACCTCGACTATCACCCGCCACACTGTGGACCAGAGCCGCTGGGGTGCCGTTGACCGGCATACAGTGGTCACCATGTCAGGAGACGACCACCCGAGAGCCTTCGTTCTCGACGAATGTCAGAGGTTAGAACTGATTCAGTTGCTCATATCGCCGATTTGCAGGCCATACTGCTCACGCCAGCTCATTAGACCTGTTCGTATCACTGATTATTACGTTTTCCCACAGCCTGATGTTTTGGACCAACTGGAACGAGCAGTCTCCCAGTATCATGCGTGCTACGCTGACTGGCTCCAACGTCCTTGTGATCATTGGCACGGACATCCGAACCCCCAACGGCCTGGCCATAGACCACCGTGCTGAAAAGCTTTATTTTTCCGACGCCACGCTGGACAAGATTGAACGCTGCGAGTATGATGGCAGTAGGCGCTATGTGAGTGACAAAAATACTAAAAATATTTCTAATGCTGCATGGCTGTGCAATGTGACTGTCTGATAGCAACTGTCAGCTTTTTACCCTTTCACTGGTTTGTTAGAAAAAGACTGGGGTTCTCATAACTGTGGTTTTGCTTCCCCCTGCAGGTCGTGCTGAAGAATGAACCGGTCCATCCATTTGGCCTGGCGGTGTATGGAGACTACATCTTTTGGACCGACTGGGTGAGGAGGGCTGTGCTCCGGGCTGAGAAATACACCGGGGCAGATATGAAGGTCCTGCGTGCTGACATTCCTCAACAGCCGATGGGTATTGTCGCGGTGGCCAATGACACTAACAGCTGTAAGTCTTTACACAGAATGAGGAAATTCAGTGTAAAATTTGGGGGATTTTTCATCACAGTCCTCTGTCGTAAGGCTACGACTGCTGGACTGTTTCTTGTAAATGTGTGAAGCAAATAGATTACATGTAGCCTGTAAACACTAAAGCCTGTAAACTATGCACTGGTTGAGCTTGAGCCGGTAAAACAGTCAACATCTTTTTCACATTTATGATAAGTGGAGGAATCATGAATTTTTCTCCCACTTTTTTATTATTCTCTGCATTTATCATTGTTCGTATCTTTTTACTTCAATCAAGTCAAGCATTTTTCCCCTCTACTGTATCTTTTCCCTCGAGTTCCCTTATTCAGTAAACAGTTTTGCACCAATACCCGCAGCACCGATGCAAGCTGAGAGCCCGCTGTAACAGCCGCAAATCCTATTTAGATAGAGTCACATTGTGCATTCAGCTGAGGCAGAGCCATTGCCGGGTTCACCCAGGTGTTTCTGTCTGCTGATGATGTGTGTTCGCCTGTGTGTCAGGAGATTGGATGCGAGATCAGAAATTCTCACGTTTGTGTGGCTAACTGTCCTCCTGTTTGCACAGGTGAATTCTCCATGTGTCGTGTTAACAACGGGGGATGTCAGGACCTGTGTTTGCTGACCTCTGAGGGAAGGGTCAACTGCAGCTGTCGGGGTGACAGAAAGCTATTGGAAGACAACACTTGCATAGGTAATTCAAGAATGGGACTCTTGCAGGACACGCTTATATGGAGGACATGTTTATACACATGAAATAAAGCGAGGACGATTTCAAAATTCTGTTAAATGTTTTTTTTATAGCTCCATAGAAACTGCAGTAAACAGAAACACTAAATCAGATCAGTGTGCCTTTAAAACACAACAACCTTGAGATAAATTTGTAGATTTAGCAAACAGGTTGTTCCAATCTTCTTGGAGGACTCATCACACTTCTTCCGTGGATGTAGGCTGTCTTCATCTAATCTTGATAACTCAAGAGTAGGAGGCTGGTCGGGGACCGTCTTTAGTAGAACTTGTTATTGTTTTTGCTGAAGATAGATATTAAAAACTCTTGGCTGAGTGTTTGAGGCCGTACACTGCCGAATGAACTGAGACTGAGCAGCATTACTGTAGATGTGTCCCAGATGGTACTGTTGCATGGTATTTTATTTTAATCTGCTGCTGATGATGAGCAGACACTCTTCTGCGGGCAGAACTTGATGTGATAAAGTAACAAGCAAAGACAGATATCAGGCTCTGTGTCTGCTCCTATTGTCTTGAGTTAGGCAACTCTTCCTAAGTCCCTATTTCTCTCTTTTTGCCTCTCAGCCCTCAACACTACATGTAACAGCATTGATGAGTTTGAGTGTGGAAATGGAGACTGTGTTAACTACACCCTGACTTGTGATGGAATGGCTCACTGCAAGGACAAGTCTGATGAGAAGCAGTCATACTGCGGTGAGTGGAACCTTTTTTTGTGTGTCAAAACACTATCAGCCGTGTTTTTGCTTGTTGGATTTTGTAATTAGAGTCCATCCTGTCTGGTTTTCAGCCAACCGTGTCTGCAAGAAGGGCTACAGACGATGTGTGAATGGCCGCTGTGTGGGTCACAGCTCCTGGTGCAACGGGCAGGATGACTGTGGAGACAACTCCGATGAGCTCTTCTGTAACAGTGAGTCCGATCTTCCAATTAATCAAACATTTTTTTTATTTGCATTTCTTAAAATATTGCTCTCACTAAACACCGCCTCTCCTCTTGCCAGCCACGCTGTGCTCAGCCGATCAGTTCCAGTGCAGAGACGGAAGCTGCATCTCCAACTCCAGCAAGTGCAACCAGAAAGTGGACTGCGAGGACGCTAGTGATGAGATGAACTGCAGTAAGTTAAGATGATCAGATTTGTTCTTAAAAATTAAATGTTGACGTTTTTGCAACTCTGAGGCGCTGGTAAAATGTTTTGCTTCTCTCTTTGTTAAGCCGCCACAGACTGTTCCAGTTATTTCCATCTGGGAGTGAAGGGAGTGACATTTCAGAAGTGCGAGTTCACCACACTCTGCTATGCACCTTCTTGGCAATGTGACGGAGCCAACGACTGTGGAGACTTCTCAGATGAAAGAAATTGCCCTGGTATTTTAATTACATCTGACAGCCAAATCTACTTGGATTTGGGGGTTTTTTTGTTTCTTTGTTAGAGTAAAAAGAACTATTTGGATTATGCCACAGGGAACAGGGAAAAACAATGAATGTTTTCATCCATTAAATTGTGGTTTGGGAGCTAATTCTCCTTGAAAAACACAGCAAAGTAAATGTAATTTGTTTTACTCTCTTCATGCTGGATTAACTCTTTGATGTTTCCTTTTCAAACTCACCACTTTTCTGCTGCTCTGCCAGGGAGCGGGAAAACAAAGTGTCCAACGCCCTTCTTCGCCTGCCCCAGCGGACGTTGTATCCCTATGAGCTGGACTTGTGATAAAGAGAACGACTGTGAGAATGGTGCGGACGAGGCTCATTGTGGTAAGTTCGTATACACTGTACAGGACAACAGACCGTTGCTTTGTTTCGATGTCTGTGTTTTGCACTTTACGCGTTCTCACTTCTCCTTTAGACAAGTTCTGCTCAGCCTCCCAGTTTGAGTGTGGGAACCACCGCTGCATTCCTAACCGCTGGGTTTGTGATGGAGCGGATGACTGCGGGGACAGCAGTGACGAGGACAGCAAGTGCAGTAAGTGCTGAAGACACATTTAGACAACAGTAGCTGATTTTGTAGGGAGATATGGACAAGCACTGAACTCCTAAAGTTGAGTGAATATTGAAATAGTTTTTAACCTGCAGCACTGATTAAAGGTATGAGTCACCCCTCATTTCTGTATACTGTATACTTTTATAGTCAGTAAGATTTTCTTGCAAATTTTTTTAGTGGTCTTGATCAATAAATCTCCAGGCTTTCAGTTATTTTCAGTCGAGTCCTTGTACCTGAACATTTTCAGAGAATTTTGTTTGTTTGTTAAGCCACTTGACTGACTCATGTGTCAACGTTAAGCATAAAAAGGCACCTAACCTAAGCATCCATGGTATGGATCAGTCTACACATAACAAACAGCTTGGCAAAGAACCAATAAATTGTATCCAAGGAAACTGGAGAAGTAGAGTACAAATGCAGAAGAGGCTACAGCAGATGAACAATATCTGAAATCCATGTCCTTGAGAAATAAGAAGAAATCCAGCAAAGTCTTGACATAGGAGCTGAGGTAGAAAAACACACAATGGAACACTATCAGTCATGGATTGGCCTCCCCAAACCCTGGACCTCAAAATGATTGAAACAGTGTGGGACAACCTTTATAGACAAAGCAACAAAAAGCAACCATCATCCAAAGAAGATCTTTGAATGTCCTTCGAGAAGCCTGGAGAACTGAATTGTACTACATGTTTGCATGTGCTTTGCTGTACCTACCTCCCAATTTCTTAGCAAAATATAAGGAAATGATGGGTGGCTCAAGACTTCTGCACACTAAACATAACTTTAGTTTAATAAGTGCAAAACATTAGGCTGTGTACAAAAAAATGTGATTTCTTTTAAATTAAAAAAAACCCAAAACATTAATAGGCATTCCAATCAATCACCTCTTTCCATTACAGAGGCTAAAACCTGCAGTCCAGAGACATTCCAATGCCCCGAATCACACAGGTGTATTCCTAAACGCTGGATGTGTGACGGAGATAAAGACTGTCCTGACGGAGCTGATGAGAGCGTGAAAGCTGGCTGCTGTGAGTGCAAGCTGAGGCTGAGTTTGATCAAGATAAATAGATTTTAATAACTCTCATAGACTAAGGAATATATGTCAATTGCAATGATCTCACTCGTGCACCAATTATTTCTGTGTCTCAGACTTCAACAACACATGCGGCAGCAATGAGTTCATGTGCCAGAACCGACAGTGTATACCCAAGCACTTTGTGTGTGACCATGACAACGACTGCAGCGATGGCTCAGACGAGTCCCAGGAGTGCGGTGAGTGGAGCCGTGACCTGTGATTTGAAACACGCTCCCTCCTCCTGTGTTTTTTTTTTTTTTTTTTTTGAAGTAGCATGTACCGTTTGT
>VUQG01044913.1:34554-49843 GCA_015106755.1 Etia nguti | reverse complement strand
CAACGTGTGGACCAAACGAGTTCCGCTGTGCGAACGGACGCTGTCTCATTAAAAATTCATGGGAGTGTGATGGAGACTTCGACTGTCATGACCACTCGGATGAAGCTCCAAAAAATCCCCGGTGCACTGGCCCAGGTTAGACACACGGAGTCTCTTTATTTATTCAGTTCAGTATATTTAGTATATTTACTGAATTAAGTGTGATTACAGGACATATAAGATTCATTTTTAACCACTGAACATGCAAAAAAATACAAAAATAAAGGGGCAATAATATTATAGCATACATAGAGGAGGTTCGCAGGAAAGAAAGTGAAAAAGGAGAAGTCACATTCTTTATATTTTAATTATATTCTGTATGCTAACAAGCCTAAAAGAGAATAAGACTCCAGTATCTTTATCTTTTTGGCAACTGTAATCCGCTCTCAGCATTTGTGACTGAAAGTAATCCCCGAGGCTATTATATCAGCTACGCCGGCTGACATTTTCTCTTCATTTGTTTCTCATTTCATTGCTTCACTTTGTGGAATAGAGAAGAAGTGCAACGACACCGCGTACATCTGCAATAATGGAAACTGCGTAAACGAGACGTTGCTCTGCGACCATAAAGACGACTGTGGCGACGGCTCTGATGAGCTCAACTGCTTCATTAACGAGTGCCTGAACAGCAAACTGAGTGGCTGCTCCCAGCTCTGTGAAGACCTGAAAATAGGGTTTAAGGTAAGTGAACAGCATGAAATCGGGACTTGAGTTCTTAAGTAATGGATGTGTAAAAAAAACAGCACGGACTGCTGCTTTACCTGCTCTGTGCTTTGCTCCCCCACAGTGCAGATGCCATCCCGGCTTTCATTTGAAAGATGACAGGAAGACTTGTATTGACGTAGATGAATGCACGACCACTTACCCGTGCACACAGCGGTGCATCAACACGCACGGGAGCTTCCACTGTCTGTGTGTGGAGGGTTTCCAGCTTAGCCCTGAGAACCCCACAATATGCAAATCCACTTCTGGTAAGAAATGTGACAGATTAATAGCATTCAGGGACGTGTTTAAGGGAAAGCCTCTCATAATTTCTCATATTCTGTCTTCACTCCTTGCAGATGAAGAACCCTTCCTTATCTTTGCCAACCGCTATTACCTGAGAAAGCTCAACTTGGATGGCTCTAACTACACCTTAATCAAACAGGTGAGCCCTGCAGGTTCAGTCCTGCTGATGTGATTGGAAAGTGCTGGAGTTTATCTACACACCAGACTAATGCAGTTCCCATGCCTTGACAGGGCTTGAACAATGCTGTGGCTCTGGACTTTGACTATCGCCAGCAGATGATTTATTGGACAGATGTGACCACCCAGGGCAGCATGATTCGACGCATGCACATCAATGGCAGCAATGTTCAGGTCAGCGTAGCAGCGTCTTGGCAGAGGAAGAGAAATAAAATGTGCTCTTAATACCTGCTAGAAATTTAAACTATATTCAAAATGATGAATGTGTTCGTGTCTGTGTGCGTGTACATTATGTGCAGTGAAAGCCAAAGACAGGCATTCATTTTCAGAAAATAAAAACTGCCTGTTCATTTGTCAGGTTCTTCACCGCACATCACTTAGCAACCCAGACGGCCTAGCAGTCGACTGGGTGGGAGGAAACCTGTACTGGTGCGATAAAGGACGGGATACTATTGAGGTGTCAAAGCTGAATGGAGCATACCGAACAGTTCTGGTCAACAACGGCTTGAGGGAGCCTCGTGCTCTGGCTGTGGATGTACGCTATGGGTAAGAGTGACACTGCAAAATGTTCCTAAAGTGTTAATAGAGAGGGGGTTTTTTTTTTCTTTTGAGAAGAAGAATTTGTTGGTTTCTGTTTGAAGTGATGGCCTCACTTTACCAATATCAGTTGTAGTCAGTAACCTACAACTGTTGTAGGTTACATGAGGTGAAATGAATATGAGACTCTAAATCAGTGTTTCTGAAACAGGGGTAATAATACCTCTTGTGGTGCTTTGGAGAACTGCAGGCAGAATAAGATTTATTTTCAAAAATGTTATGTACAAACAAAACAACTAGAATGAGTAACATTTAAAAAAATGTAAGCTTGATAAAGCTCGCTTACTAGATTCATGTGTGTTCCATCTTGACCTTGTTTGATGAAACTTCTGTAAAGCACTTTGTCACTGGCCTCTTGTCTTAAAAAGCACAATTTTAATACATTTCTCTGTCTTACTTTATAGTAAGATAGTCTTCCTGTTTTCAGTGAAAAATTGTATCAATTTCAGCTGCTGTAAAAGCTCACAGAAATTTTTTCCGTGTTTTTAGTTGTGGATTTTAATCCTCAGAAATGAAATATTTTTTAGTTTCTTTAGACATTAACCATTTTTGATGGTCACTGCGTAATTGTCAGATAAAACATCTTAAAATGGGTGCATTTGTGCAGAAGGTTGAAAGTCTAGGACATCTTGCACCTTGTAGATGTTTGCTATTAATCAGTAAACCTTATAAATAACCTTCACAGGTACTTATACTGGTCTGACTGGGGTGACAACCCCCACATAGGGAGGATTGGGATGGATGGCACCAACAGGAGCGTGATTGTGGAGGATAAGATCACCTGGCCCAATGGTCTAACTCTGGACTTTATTAATGACCGCATTTACTGGGCCGACGCTCGGGAGGACTACATTGCATTTGCTAGCCTGGATGGAACAAGCAGACATACAGGTAACATATACATAAACAAACAAGAGCAACTTCAGGTGTTGATTTTGTGACTAAATTCTCTGTCTTTATGCTTGCACCTTGTAGTTCTGGCCCAGGATATCCCCCACATCTTTGCCATGACTTTGTTTGAGGAGTACATCTACTGGACAGACTGGGAAACAAAGTCCATCAACAGAGCTCATAAGACTCTGGGGACCAACAAGACGATGCTGATCAGCACCTTACACAGACCCATGGACATCCACATTTACCACCCATATCGCCAACCTGATGGTAGGATAAAGATACCCGTCATTAACTACCACATGTTAATCTTCATCTGTGCCCTGGTTCCTGTCTGATTTACTCTGTGTTCTCCTTGCTAACACGTTTCTCCTCTTCAGTGGAAGGCCACCCGTGCCAGATGAACAATGGCGGCTGCAGTAACCTGTGCTTGCTCTCTCCTGGAGGGGGTTACAAGTGTGCTTGCCCCACCAACTTTTACCTAGCAGCCGATGGCAAACATTGCTTGTCCAACTGCACCGCCAGTCAGGTAAAAGGATATCTGCGTGTATTAAAACATTATCACACATCACAATACCGGATATTTAAAAAAATTATCTGTTTTTCTTCTTTTTCTTCAGTTTGTTTGTAAAAACGACAAATGCATCCCATTCTGGTGGAAGTGTGACACTGAAGATGACTGTGGGGACCACTCAGATGAGCCCGCAGACTGCCGTGAGTGATCAGACTGTAGCAGTCGTGACACATTACTGTTGTTTTCTGATGTTTTGATTATCGTGGTTAATAATGTGCCATGTATTCTCCCTGTAGCTGAGTTTAGGTGCAGACCAGGCCAGTTCCAGTGTGGTACAGGCATCTGTACTAACCCAGCCTACATCTGTGACGGAGACAATGACTGCCAGGATAACTCTGATGAAGCCAACTGCGGTACAAACACCTACACATATCTAGAGAGTCTAAATTAGAGCTGAAAATCTTTATCCCATGTAATCACTATTTATTGAATTTTTTTTTTTTCCAGACATCCACGTGTGCCTGCCGAGTCAGTTTAAATGTTCCCACCCCAGTCGATGTATCCCTGGCATCTTCCGCTGCAATGGGCAGAACAACTGTGGAGACGGAGAGGATGAGAAAGACTGCCGTAAGTCATTAGTTCCTCAAGGCTCTCTGCTATTTTCTTAGTGTCTGCCTTGCCTGTTCACTACAGTGTGACTGCCTTTTTATCTTAACACTTTGGTTTGGAGCAAGCTGTTGCCGTCACTTGTAGCAAATTTGTCCCCAGAGGATGAACCCATCTGATTGCAGAGAGGCCATAACCGTCCTTCTTTTGTCTCACTTAGGCCACTATACTATTAAGCAGATGGGAAATTGCTAAACGCTGTGTCCCTCCCAAGAGCATCTCTGTCCTTTTTGACCTTTCCTTTAGCAATGAAGCCCTTGGGCCAAATTATGTTGCATAATGTAATTGGGATGGCATTTGCTAAGGACATTTCATTTTCCCTAGAGGGAGATTACATGAACTGTTCAGTTGTACCATCCAGAGGTCAAAATTTACATTTTAGCACCTTTATAGCAGAATCACCATGTTTGCAGTTTGAAGGAGCCGGTAGCAGAACCCAAGCACTGCAGTCTTTTAATATGTGAATTCTTCAAATGGAGAGCAGCTTGTCTTTATTTAGTGTGATGAAGTAAATGGGCCCATCTGTCTGCCTCATGTGCAGCGGAGGTAACGTGCGCCCCCAACCAGTTCCAGTGTACCATCACGAAGCGCTGTATCCCACGGGTGTGGGTGTGTGACAGGGACAACGACTGCGTGGATGGATCTGATGAGCCTGCCAACTGCAGTAAGACAAATCTTTTTATTATGACACCAAAACAATTGCTCTGCTTATGAAGAGCGTCTTCTCTGCATTGAAATAAAATGGCTCTGTAATAGCATCTGACCAATTATACTGATGAGATGCTGTGAATGTCAGCACCAGAGGAAATCTGGGTGTAGAGAATATTGCGCTGGAGTTTAAAAGAGAAATTTGAACCTACGGAGTGAAACAGAGCCAACTCTAGATTTTTATCACGTCATCGTTCACCCTTTTATTGTCGAGTTTGAAGCTGATTAAAACCCAGGCAATTCTTTTTACAGCATCAATAAAGACAGCATGATCTGTTTATCCGTTAGGAGGAAATAAGCCTGTAAAGTCCCATATCTACTTTTCAGGGTCTAATCCAGTACGTCTCCTCTGTTGCAGCTCAGATGACATGCGGTGTGGATGAGTTCCGCTGCAAGGACTCGGGCCGCTGCATCCCGGCACGATGGAAGTGTGACGGAGAGGATGACTGCGGGGACGCGTCGGATGAACCCAAGGAGGAGTGTGGTAAGGAAAGAGCTTTGGAAGGTGAATAAACATAAAAGAAGCTGGCAATGTGGGGAAATTTGTGCTAAATATGTGTTTTTGTACAGATGAGCGGACGTGTGAGCCTTACCAGTTCCGCTGTAAAAACAACCGCTGCGTGCCTGGCCGCTGGCAGTGCGACTACGACAATGATTGCGGTGATAACTCCGACGAAGACAAGTGTGGTAGGTCACACGGGCTTTTCTTACTTTTGGAAGGGACGACGCCCGCTAACACTCTCACCCACCCACAGCGCACAGTGATTTGTAATATAATTGTTAAACCCAGCTATAAGTAATCCGTTCCTTTAGAGTGGGTTTTAATGGTGAGCCGTGTTTCGCTTGTCACTCTGCGTTTGTGTGTTATATTTATACACAGCTACACGCATGGTTGAGATTTAATTTGTTTTTAAGTTAGTTGGCTCTCCGGCCATTTGCACATCTCACGTTCACATCATCTCATGTCTGTTTTGCATTTCACACTGGCCAGTTGCTGTGAGCCAGAGGTAGGTGTTATCACCAGTTACCCAGCCCTTTGTGTGCCCCCGGCTTTTCTTTTAGTTCTGCCAGTATTTCTTTCCATTTTATTTGTTTATTTTAAAATCCCAGTAGCTCTTCTAGCACCCATGTTACACATGCCCGACTCTGTACCCACCGAGCCAACCCTGTGATATGAACTATCTAACTTATTTTATCCACGTACGTCCAGCTCCCAACAGAGCTTCTTGTGTTGTTTTTTTCAGTCTGCTGTATTCCCGCCTTTTCTCTTCTATTTTCCTTTCCTTACACCTTTCCTTGCTCCTTGCTTCGACTCTCCTTGCTCCTTAATCATGCTCACACGCCCTTCTGAGTGCTTGTCCCTGTGTCCTCAGTGCCTCGTCAGTGCTCCGAGAGCGAGTTTGCCTGCACAAACGGCCGTTGCATTGCAGGGCGCTGGAAGTGTGACGGGGACCATGACTGCGCTGATGGCTCAGATGAGGTATCGCTCACGTCTTAACTTCTGACTGAACTTTTTGGTTTAAAATCTGACATGGTATAATGAAAGCAATGAATGTTTTTTGTTCTTTTCAGCATGGCTGTGATGTGAAATGTGACAGAGATCAGTTCCAATGTAAAAACGGCCACTGCATTCCCCTCCGCTGGCGCTGTGATGAAGATCCTGATTGCATGGATGGCAGTGACGAAGAGAGCTGCGACAGTGGCGGTAAGAAGCATGCGTCATCGTACCACCACTGGATATTTCTAACAAAGCTAATTCTTAAAATATCAGCATCTAAGACTGCTGATGACTGACTGCTCGCCGCTGTGTTTCAGCTGGTAGACACTGCCCCCAGGATGAGTTCCAGTGCAACAACACCCTTTGTAAACCCTTGGGCTGGATGTGTGATGGTGAGGATGACTGTGGAGACAACTCTGATGAGAACCCAGAACAGTGTGGTGAGAACCAGTGCATTCCTCACATTGCCAGAATTACAGAAGACCATTTGATAGCCTGCTCTTATAGAGGTTTTCCTCTCTTCCTTAATGCTTTTTCTCCTTTGGTCCTTCAGTTAAATTCCAGTGTCCACCTACAAGACAGTTTCGGTGTCATAACGACCGCGTCTGTCTACCTGTATCAAAACACTGCGATGGTGTGAACAACTGTGGAGACAACAGTGATGAACTCAACTGCAGTGAGAAAGGTATGTTGGACCACAGTGGATTTGTCACATTGGCAGTGTTCACTCTCTGTAGCTGTTTGCGTGACCGCCTGCTGCCCGTTTCCTTGCCCGCAGACACAGTGCTGAATGACTGTCGGAGTAACAGAACGGTGTGTGGAGACGGAGATGAAGCTCACTGCGTGGTCAACGGCACCGACTCTTTCTGCTCCTGCAAACCTGGCTTCACATCCAGTGGACGTAACAGATGTCAAGGTACCCTGGCTTCATTTTTCAGTTGTCATTTTACAACTCTAAGCTGCTTTGTATTTGCGTTGTGTGTCATGTGGTCTTTGGGGTGTTGCTCAGATAAGAACGAGTGCAAGCAGTTCGGAGTGTGTTCCCACATCTGCAACAACACTAAGGGTTCCTACAAGTGCAGCTGCCACAAGTACTTCAGCAGAATCAATGACACATGCAAAGCTGATAGTAAGTACTTCTAACCTAATCCAGCAATGTTTTGGGTTTGTTTGTTGTTTTGGTTAACAAGCAAAAGCTTGCTGGTTCGAGTCCAGCCAGAGACACAAATCCCATTTGGGGTTGCTTCAGGAAGTGTAAAACTGCCAAATCAAATGTGCAGAGTTACCCACTGTGGCGACCCCGTGTGGCAAGGGAGAAACAGAAAGTAGCTTCTATATATACACTGTACATTCTTTGTGTTTACTTCAATGCCTTCCTATTCCACAACTCACTTTGCTCTTCCTCCCCAGCTCAGAGACAAGTCCTCTACATCGCTGACGACAATGAAATCCGCAGCCTGGACCCTTTCATGCCAAACTGGCGCTATGAGCAGATCTTCCAGGGTGATGCCAACGTGCGCATTGATGCCATGGACCTGCACGTGAAGACGAATCGCATTTACTGGACCAACTGGCACACGGGACGCATTTCTTCCTACGATTTGCCTTCTTCCTCCTCGTCCCCCAACAGCAACAGCAACCGCGACCGACGCCAGAGTGACTCCAGGATCACCAGTCTTGAGGTAAGTTTGTGTTTATGTGTGTTCTTGCTGCTGGCTTACAGATATCTGATCTAGCATAAACAAAGAAAGAATGTGTGTCCAGTTTTGGAGATTTTTGTTGCAGTTTCAATTTCTTGTTTGTTTTCAGATTCCTGATCTGAAAATGCCCCGGGGCATCGCTGTGGACTGGGTGGCAGGAAACTTGTACTGGACTGATTCTGGTAGAGATGTGATCGAGGTGGCCCAGATAAGTGGAGGACGCCACCGCAAAACCCTGATCTCAGGCATGATTGATGAGCCTCATGCAATTGTAGTTGACCCCCAGAGAGGGTAAGTGGTTTGTTGGAGGCGTGGGATGCAGTCATACTGGAGAAAGGAGTTTGAAGAATGCACACTGTGCTTTAATTGTGTTGACAGCAGAGAAATTACTTTTCATTCATTAGGAAAATGTACTGGGCCGACTGGGGCAACCACCCCAAGATTGAAACAGCTGCTATGGATGGAACCATGAGAGAGACTCTGGTTGAAGAAAACATTCAATGGCCAACTGGTAAACCTCACACATATACAAAAGCAACACTTTCTTATCATCTTGTCTGAAGTTACTATAAAGTATGAGTATTTCCTCTTTTCTAAACTTTCTCTAATTTACTGTGTTTGCATAGGCCTGGCGGTGGACTACTTTAACGAGCGTCTGTACTGGGCTGACGCTAAACTCTCAGTGATTTGCAGCGTGAAGCTGAATGGCAGTGACGCCATCGTGGCTGTAAACAGCATTAAAAACAGTTGAGCGGCATCTAATTGCATAGCACAGCTCTTCTTGTAACCACTTCTGATCGAGCAGTCTTTATTAGTCACGAATCCATTCCAATTACCCCTTTATTTCTACACAGAGCTCCATCAGCCCTTCAGCATCGATGTGTTTGAGGACTACATCTATGGCGTCACCTACATCAACAATTACGTCTTCCGGGTGAACAAGTTTGGCAAAGGCCCCATCGAGAACCTGACAACTGGAATAAACCACGCCACAGATATCGCCCTGTATCACCGTTACAAACAACCTGAAAGTGAGTGTGAGGAAAAAGAAAAGAGTAAGAGTAAGAAAGTTCAAACAGCTGAAGCAGCCGTCTTCCCCATTTTTAATTCTTGTTCTCACGCTCTCTTTCTGTCAGTGACTAATCCTTGCGACAGGAAGAAATGCGAATGGCTGTGCCTGCTAAGCCCCAGCGGACCTGTGTGCACCTGTCCCAACGGACGTACGCTGGACAATGGCACATGTGTAGAGCTTCCTACTCCCACACTGTCTCCTATCTGTGAGTGCACAGACAGAAAGTACACACACTCGCACGCACAGAATGTACGCAGGCACTGGCTTGTATATGTGTGTATATGCATGCTACTGAAGGATTTTGTCACCTACAGCTCCTCCTAGCGGTCCCTGCTTAATCCAGTGTATGAACGGCGGCAGCTGTTTCCTAAATGCCCACAAGCAGCCCAAGTGCCGCTGCCAGCCTAATTATGGAGGAGATCGATGTGAGATTGACCAATGCAGGGACTACTGCAAGAATGGAGGCACATGCACACCTTCCCCTACAGGTTAGATATAAAAATTGCGTGGACATAGCTTACTTTGCTATATTTATAATACTCGATATTGCAGTTAACAGCAAAGTTTGCATAAGAACAGCTGGGTTAAAATATTGCTTTATAGGCTACCTTCATGGTTCTGTTGGCCCAGTAAAATAATGCACACTTTTCTCCATTCTCCACCCATCCTTCCCTTCATTTCTCTTGATGTACCTGTCCTCCCACAGGCTCTCCTACCTGTCGTTGCCTGACAGGCTTTACAGGACCAAATTGTAACCTGCACACTTGTGAGAATTACTGCCGGAATGAAGGCAATTGTACGGTCAGCGCTGGAAACCAGCCAACTTGTAACTGCCCCTCTGGCTTCCTTGGCGACCAGTGCCAGTACAGTGAGTGTTTGCGTTGTCTGTGTGATGCGACAAGTTTAAAACTGTTAAAATTGAAATAAATAAAAAGAACAGTTGACATGAGACTTTATGATGTGGCCAGGAATTAACGCACCTACGTGCTTATTTGTGTGCGCCTGTGTGTGCAGGAAGCTGTGAAGCCCATTGTCTGAACGAAGGTACATGTCTGGAGAGCGAAAGCGGCACCAAACTGTGCCGCTGCCTGCCCCAGTACACCGGTAGTACATGTGAGATTGACAGATGTCACTACTGTCGGGATGGCGAGTGCATCCGCAGCAATACTTTGACATCGATGATGAGCTTCACCTGTCGGTAAGACCGCTTATAATTTGCCTCACATTAACAGAAAAGAAACATAGATGCGTGAAGCTGTCAAATTTTGCTCAATTTCTTTTTTTCCATAGCTGCACAGATGGCCGAGTCCAGCCCAGCTGTTACACTTGCGATACGAATGAGTACTGTGCAAATGGCCAGTGCTCTATAGACCCCAATACTCGCCTTCCAAAGTGCATGTGAGGAGTGTTTTCATCCATATTTGTTGTCATTGAGTCTTGATTAAATCCTTTGCATTATTTCATAGCGTGCATGAATATTTCTGTTTGTGCATATCTCTGTCGTTATAATACTGAATAGTTTACATATTTTTTTATTGTGTCATCTTGTATTGGTGTCTGTGTTTGTGTGTAGATGTTCACCTGGCTGGGAAGGGCATCGCTGTGAGTCTGTGGCCAGTAGTGATGCTTCAGGTTCAGGCGGACGTGAGTCAGCTCTTCCACAGTGACGTTGATAACAGAGGTTTTTTGAGTTTTGTTTGATGAGGCTGTTTGTTTTTAATTCTGTGTGTGAGCAGGCACAGTCTCGATACTGATTGCAGTGCTGCTGCTGTTGCTGCTGATCCTCCTGGCTGCAGGAGCGTTGTTCTGGTACAGGAGAAGGATGAGAGGGTGAGTAACACGACATTCAAAACTTGAGATGGCTCTGACCTCTTTTTTTGGTTTGTTTTTGCATTTCCTTTTTTCTTCCCCTTTTTCTTCCTTCTATCCGTTCTTCAGTCTGCACTTTTACTCTCCTCCTCTGTAATGGCATCTCTTCTGCTCCTCAGGTCTAGCCGGCCCGGAAAAACCGGCTCCAGACGCTTGCGGTAACGGCTGCCAGGGTTACACTTTTCTCTCCGTGCCCTCTTTCAGTTCTTCATTCTGATGCTCTCTCTTTCCCTGCCTCTCCCTTAACCATGAGTTCCTGTGCTGTGTTTGGTCCTTAGTGTTGTGCCATTTTTTTCTGATGGTCATTGCGGCTGTAGGTCATCCCGCTCCTACAGTGTCCATCCTGTGTAGTTATCCTCTTTCAAAGCAGGGCTCCAGGGCAGATCTATTTAAAAGATTAAATGAATAGATCTGTCTATGTGTTAGCCAGTGCTGTAGGTCTTTCATATTGTTGTCCATCATATTGTGCCATAATGTACTGTGTTGTGGTTTGAGCTGTGGTAGTGTCTCTTGTAGCGAGACATGGAGAGTCCAATAGCATTGTTCCAAGCTCTGACTGGAAAATGCAACTTCCCAAAATCCAGCATTTACTTAGCCATTGATACTTCATGCATATTTTAGAGGATTGATTGTGGATTTATTGGGGGTCTGGGAACATATGAGGGTCCAGTATGTCTGGATCTGACATTACCTACTGTACATGAATGCTGGGTTTGTGTTGGTCCTTGTGCTGTGGCTTAGCCTGGATGGTGGTGAGAGTCATGCAGTGCCTCTCCCCTCCCTTCGTAATGTGGCTGTGTCCCTGCTTGCACTCTTCAGGCAGCTCTACTCTTGAACAAAAGATTAAATTATGACTGCTCTCCTTATTATTTTGTATAGGGCCAAGGGCTTCCAGCACCAAAGGATGACCAATGGGGCAATGAATGTTGAGATTGGAAACCCTGCTTACAAGATCTATGAGGGCGAGCCCGATGACGATGCTGGGGAGCTGCTAGATGCAGACTTCACTCTGGACCCAGATAAGGTAGAGAAAAATGTAGACGTGTGCAAAACTTGAGTCACTCCTCATTTCTTTATAGTGTTCATGCAAGTTGCCAAACTATTATAATGATGTTTTTATAAAAAATTGTCCTGAGCAACAGTTCTCCAGGCTTCGCTACTTTTTGACCTATTTTCAGTCCAGTCCTTGTACCTGACTATTTTCAGAGGAATGCTTTTTTGTTTGTTAAGCCACTTAACACCAACCTATTAATCATTCAAGCATAAAAAGGTACCTAACTCAAGAGATGAACCAGTTTTCTGTTTACACATAGCAAGCAATTTAGCAAAGAACCAATTTTATCTTTAGGCACTTTGTTATTTGCAGCCTGTTGCAAACATCATCATCAGACAGCACAGACAAGCTTAAAATTGTATTGTTGCACCAACAAGGCGATGCCCAAAAAAGCTATTACCCCAAAACTTGGCATCTCTCAGCACGGTGTGCAGTGTGTCCTTAAAAAACACTTGATGAACAGTATTTGGAGGTCCTGTAATTAAGAAAAAAGAAAGGTTCAGCAAAGACCTGACACAGGACCTGAGAGATGCCTCATCAGAAATGGGCTCAGAGGAAGGGTGGCTATCAAGAAGCTATTCTTAAGGAAGGGAAACAGAGAGAAAAAGGTGAGGTATGTCGAATTACACAAGAACTTGGAGTGAAATTCAGTGGCAACAGGTCTTATGAAGTGGTTAGCCAAATTTTAAGTTTTTGGTTCAAATTGTCATCACTGTGAATGGAAGAGGGCTTTGAATGTCCTTCAAGAAGCCCGGAGAACTATTCCTGAAGACTCCTTGCATACTTAGATTAAAAGAAAGCTTGCCTAAGAGAGTTCAGGGTATGTTGAAGATTAAAGCTGGTTATATCTGATTTCTTTTTCCCTTCCAGCCCACTAACTTCACCAACCCAGTTTATGCCACTCTGTATATGGGAGCTCACAACAGCCGCAACTCTCTGGCCAGCACAGATGAGAAGAAGGAGTTGCTATCCCGTGGAGATGAGGAGCCCCTTGTGGACCCACTGGCATAGACCTCGGCCCGGATCACGCTATTCCAAACACACCCCCATTCTTGCCTTTTAAAGAAAAATTGAACAAAAAAATCAATAAAAAGTGTGAGAGAAAATTGATAAACCATGTGAACACTGTATAAAATGTACAAAAATGAAGGACTACTTTTGTATGTGATTGCAGTATTATATTTTGTTCTTTTGAGATTCCTCTGGTCAAAAACAAATAACATTTTCTATGAGAGATTTTTAATTTCCACTTCGTCCCTTACCCTTTACCTAAATAGCCACTACCTCTGTGCAAAATGAAATGGAAACATGGAAATCATAAGAAAAAAAAAAGAAATGCTATCATTGGAGCAATTTTAATTTTTTATTTTTGTATGAATTGTATAGAAAAGACAAAAACATTGTTCCATTTCACCAGTGCCAACTGTCTGTTGTTTGTGTCGACTTTGAGCGGGAAAAGGCAAAAACTCAAAGTTTTATAAATCGGTACATTTGTCATCTTGCTGAGCTTCTTGGCAAGAATGTGTGAGACGGATTTGTGATAGCACCGTTTGTGTATAGCACATGTAAAATGTCAATACCAGATGGCAACTACAGTATTTCCACGTAATTTTTTTTTCTTTCTCAGAGAACAATGTTCATAAAATGATTGTGTTGTCTTCCTTGCACAGAATATCACATTTTACGGTATAGTGTATACTGTAGGCTTTATACCTTAAGATGTAAAGAAAATGTGTTTGTTTTTATCACTTTGTGTAACAGCTGGAGCTGATGTGTTGCTGGGGTAAAAGGATAAAGAGGCTTGTTGGTGCGTGATTGTGCAGTTATATGAAGAACCAGGAAGGTGGTTATGGGTTAAACATTCCAGGCAGAGTGATGGATGGAGATTACCAATGTAAAGCAATAGATGGGGTGAATACTTAAATGGGTGGGTAGCTGGCTGTGTGTACATGCCCAGAAAACAGCTGGCTAACAATGGCGGGGGCTTTTTTGATAGAAGACTTATAGATAGTGCAAACATGGCACTATTTAGCTGCAACTATGGTCAAATGTAAGGAAGGAACGATTTCTTCTCTGTGTGTGTTCTACTTCTCCAGTCCATTTTTGTTCTGTAGAGACCAGATAGCGTCCATCTGGCTTTGTGAGTAAATTTGCCTTCAGAGGATCAAAGTCTGTATGTTCACAGTTTTGTAATGACTCTGTCTTAAGTGCATTATTTTCATTTGATCCTTAGCGTTTCTCTGTTTTATTTCTTGAGCCCTTCCCCATCTCTTCTCTGTGCCCTGCTGCTGCTAATGCTACCATTCTGGTTGCTCTGACACGTCCTTACGCTCAGCCTCTGTCCCAAAATGCTGCTTCTGTCAGAAATGTGTCAGCCATATCTTAATGCATGTGAAAAGTAACACAAGTGTCATGGTCCTGGGTCATTTTGACGCAGGGTTCTCAGTTTTCTTGTGTTTCTGTATCATGTTAAGTCCATTTGTTATTTTAGGAGTTATTCTGTGGGTCCTTAGTTGTACAGTTTAGTTTATTGGATTTTCCCTCGTGTCTTTACCCCCTGTGTCTCCCTCTGTATATTAGAGTTCTGGTGCCTTGTTTCCCATCGTGTTTTATTCCATGTTTCCTCAACCGGTCATGTCCGTGCACTCCCTCGTGCTCCTCAGTGTTCTCTCTCCCCCTCCAGTCTGTGTCTCTGTGTATTTCCTGTTTTACTTTGAAGGTCTGTGTCTTACATCAGTGTGTTTTGCTTTGCTTCCCTGTCTCATCAGGTCAATTAGGCTCAGCTATGTCTCCCTCCTGCTTGCAATTCCTCGTCTCCCTCTGTGTGTATTTATAGTGTGTGTCCTCTTGTGGTCGTCGCTGGTTTGTCTGTGTATTTCCCTGTGTTTCCCCGAGCCTCCCTGCGTCCCCGTTTCAGGTCTGTTTCTGTTAGTTTTCCCAGTTTAGATCGCCTTATGTTCTGCACATGCCTTCACCACCGCTATTTGTACCGTCACTGTCAAAATAAAGCTCACTCACATCAGAAGCCGCCTGCATCTTGGGTCCTTTATTAAATCTCACACAGCTTGCCCCACAAACCGTGACAAGAAGTCTCCAGTGTAACTACAATAACAAGTTTTTATTTTGCTTACCTGTCAAGCCAGCATTTTTTTTTAATGCTGTCGTGTATGTTTTGTCTTTAATTGAGAGAGAGAGGGAGAAGTACAATCATTCGACCAAAAGGACATTTTTGCAAAATCATATGTGCATTTCCAAACTTTTGTTTTGATAAGATATGATAATATATGTGGTTATTGAAAGAATTCAATTCTAACCCTTACTGATCATTTGAAACATTAACAGAGAAAAGAGAGCAAAACAGAGTATTTGAATTTCAGTGTCATTCAAAGTTATCTTGTTTTTAACCTCTTTGATTTCTAATCCACCTGCACTTTGTATCAAAGACTTCACTCAATGCCTTTGGCCTTTAACTCCTCTTTGACTCTGCTCAGGT